>OU426863.1:4113286-4118286 GCA_911387685.1 Dolichovespula media
CGAACCTCTTCGCTCCCCCACTTTTTCTTTGTCGGAAAACCGAATGGGTTCTCGATATACGTGTATCTAAAAAACGTGTATATATCATACATATGTATATGCATGCAATATATATATATATACATATATATATATATATATATGTATGTGTATGTGTGTGTGTGCGCGCGCTCTATTATATAGTATATATTGTATAAAGAAGATGAGGAAGAAGAGATGAGACGAGATGTGAGAGGAAAGCCGATGGCCCGTAGAATTAAACGAGACGAACGTATTCTTGTTTCCTGACCTGAACACGCACAGCAGCATCATTATTTCGTAGCACGTCTTTCTTTCCGAATCTATCCGAGGACATCCTTCTGATCATTCGGTAACCAACGGCTTTCGTCGTCATCGTCATCGTCATCGTTATCGTTATCGTTACCGTCGTCTTTGTCTTTGTCTGTTATGTCTGTTGTCCTTTGTAAAAGGTTTATATATGCTCACATAAACGACCGATTAAATGGCCGGTCTTCTCTCTGTCTCCCTCTTTCGCTCCGGTTAATGGCTCTCATCTTTACGTTATATTAATAACCGTAATAACAAGCCGTTTACCACGTGTCTCGAGATAATCTCGGCCTTCCTTTACGTTCTAACCTTCGTAGAGCACCACACGTTTTCCAACTCCCGGTCTCGCCCGTTCGAATTCATATCAAAGACGATGATCTCCCCTTAATGAGCGTGATAACGATCGGCTGAATAGACGGAGACTATCATACGGAATATCACATTCGCATGATTTTAATATTTCTATAATTTATATGGATTAACGATTGGACTTTAAAAGTAAGAGGAGAAGAAGAAGAAGAAGAAGAAGAAGAAGAAAAAAAAAAGAGAAGGCAAAAAAGTGGCCGATCACGTATCCGTTTCTTTTTTTTTCTTCCCTTCTTCTTCTTCTTCTTTTTTATTTTTTCATGTGCAAATGTGTAACTTCAGCGGAATATTAATGAAACATTCTGTATAAAAAGGTTGTTCCTTTTATTACATCCAGTTGCTCGATGAATTTTCATTCCTTGCAAATAGCTGGTTACCACTCTCTTTATCTCTCCTTCTCTTTCTAGCAAAACCTTCAATTATAGCAGCACGAGCGAACGAGCGGTCGTGTTTTACGAAGCGCGATTCCTTGAACTATATTGTTTGTCGGCAATCGATATATCGTTCTTTCAACGATAGAACGAGTAGAAGGAGGAAGCGTAACGACCCAGCCCAGCTCTATTTCTCTCTCTCTCTCTCTCTCTCTCTCTCTCTCTCTCTCTCTCTCTCTCTCTCTCTCTCTCTCTCTCTCTCTCTCTACTCATTTACGTAACTCGAACGAGCTCGAACAACCATTCGCGTCGATAAAAATACTCGCGGGAGAGGCTGTAGAGTGGCTTGAACTTACGATTGTGTAGGATCATGCTCCGTTAACTTTCTTACGACTTAAGGAATAGGAGAAGGAAGAAGAAGAACAAGTAGTAGTACGAGGAGAACGGCGGCGGTTGGGCTCGATGGTTTCGCCAAAATCGATCGAGTCGAGGCTCTCTATATTCTATGATCCTCCAAAGTTGAAACTAGAGATACCCCCAGGACCGAGAATTATTCATGCTAACTACATTGCGTCGACGGTGTCTCGAAACGGACGGCAAACAACGATGAACACGTCCGAGACCAAGTGGATAATCGATTACTACTACGTGGGACTTAGAGGTGTCTCCTCGACTCGAGGAGGATCCCTAAGATCTTTCTACAAAATTCACGCGATTCAATTTCTAACAGCTTCTACCTACTGCCCGCTGTCGTGGTGTAATTTCGTGGTAAGCGTACAAACGGTAAATTTCGATGGAACTTTAATTACCGTAAAAGTGTCGTCATTAAGAAACCGCTCTATATCATTCCATTTCTTATCCGCTCGTTATAACGTATCCGGTTGTTATCGACGAAGCAATAAGCGCATTTTTCTTGAATCGCTCGATTACACCGGGTAAAAAATTCACCACCAGCAACAGTAGGTGGTAGTAGCAGCAACAGCAACAGCAACAGCAGTGGCAGCTGCAACCGTTAACGGTATTCTCTCTCTCTCTCTCTCTCTCTCTCTCTCTCTCTCTCTCTCTCTCTCTCTCTCTCTCTCTCTCTCTCTCTTTCTCACGGCATCGATAGATAATTAATTTCTCTTGTCTCGAAAACAAGCGAGAGCGATGACCGATTGAAAAGGAAAAAAAAGAAGAAAAAAAAGAAAATGGTAAAAAAAAAAACTTCGTGATTTATCGATGGCCCGCATCCCGAATTAAAAATTAAAGGGGGAAAAAAAATTAATTACAAGATGATAAGAAATAAGTATTTATGGGTAATGCAATTAAAACGTTGATTTTATATAGAGAACATAACGTAAAGATTTAGAAATGATGACTGTACCAGAAAGAAGATAAGAACGTGAAATGGAGACGAAAAGGAAAGACGAACTCTCATCGTCGGCTCGAAAAGTAAGTCGATATTCCAAAGCGACTAACACGCAGCACCAATATTTACTAAACGCGCTCAATGCCCGATAAAAAACACGTCCTGCTATTAATGATGTTATGGTCTGCTAATAAAGGCTCGCGTGCTTCTGGTAAACTGGTCCCCCTGGCTATTAACGAGGCAGAAAGAGAGAGAGAGAGAGAAAGAGAGAGAGAGAGAGAGAGAGAGAGAGAGAGAGAGAGAGAGAGAGAGAAAGTAGGAGAGAAACAAAGAGGTGAGGAGAAAAACGTGCCGGTCACCAACCGGCTCTCTTATCGTCGTTTTCATTTTATCGTACTGATACAGACTATAAACCATCGATAATTTTTCGACTTAACTAAATCGTCCAATTTATTATTATTATTATTATTATTATTATTATTATTATTATTATTATTATTATTATTCTTTCCCCCGTTCCCCACGCTTTAATTTCATCCAAAAAATATCGAAACGAGCCGATACGATATTTTCGATACGAAGTACGATAAGATATTAACGAACCGTCGTAAATTATAAAAGTTAAATCGATAAAGAACCGATAATACGTCGAGTTCGGAAGATAAACGAATTCGCACGATTGCACGTGCCGCGTTTAAATCGATGCTCGTTCTCTTCGATGAACTTCGATAATTCAGTTTTTCCGCTCGACGAAACGCGTCATGGGACTCTTTTCGTGCCGGCATAAAAGGACGATGAAACGCTGTGAGGGTTTCCGGTAAAAGGAAGAAGTAGCTGACAGCAAAAGAGGTGGAGAAGTAGAAGGAGAAGGGGAGAAAGAAGAGGAGGAGGAGGAGGAGGAGGAGGAGGAGGAGGAGGTGGAGGAGACTGCGGTGAAACGAATAAATTACATCGAGGACATCTCATCTTTGCCGTTTCTCTACCGGCGACGACGAGCTTTCTCGGTGTGACGATAACTTAAATTACAGGAGCGACGAAGTAGTTAAGAAAATTGCCAGCACTCGCCGGAATGTACGGAATCTCTTTTGCGGTAAAGCGAGTTAAACTCGCGCCTCTTTCCTTCCGTCGGGAGTATTTTTTTCTTTCTCTCTTATTCTCTCTCTCTCTCTCTCTCTCTCTCTCTCTCTTTCTCTCCCCCTCTCTTTTCTTCCCTCCTCACTCTGCCTCTTTTTGACCAACAGGTCAATCGAGACACGTTGAGAGAAAGAGAGAGAGAGAGAGAGAGAGAGAGAGAGAGAGAGAGAGAGAGAGAGAGAAAGGGGGTGGGGAGAACTTCGGAGAAAGGCAAATGCGATGGCGAGCAAGATAGGGTAAACGAGCGCTCGGTTTTCCGCAAATTAATTTTCTCGTGCAAAGAAACTTGATCTCGCTGAAAACTACATCTCTCTCTCTCTCTCTCTCTCTCTCTCTCTCTCTCTCTCTCTCTCTCTCTCTCTCTCTCTCTCTCTCTCTCGCCTTCCTCCCCATCCCGCCCTCCTTTCTCCTTGTCTTTATCACGCGTCGGCGCACTCACGAAATTAGTCGTTTTCCAATTAACATACGGATATCTATCGCTAGGAAGAAAATATCTTTCCTCGTTCGCAACTTTGACAATAACTCCTAACTCTTACTCTTACTCTTACTCTCTCTCTCCCCCTCCCCCTAGGCCTCTCTCTTACTTTCTTTCTCAGCGCGGTTGCAGCCACTAATTCGTCGAATCGGTAAAATCACAGGGACTGTTAACTTCACGGCACGATATCTCGTTCGTTAAACGCTTCTCGCGTTCCAACACTCATTTCTTTTTTTATTCTGCGGTATCCTTCATGTACTAATAATTTCTTAGAAGACTAATCACAAAAAATACATGGCTTTAGACCATTTAGATATATTACGAATTCCTAATCGTTTGTAATTCCATTAGTCGAGGAACTGAGACATTAAATTACTCGTACAAAACAATTTTTCTAAACAATATATATATATATATATATATATATATATATATATATATATATAGAGAGAGAGAGAGAGAGGGAGAAAAAAGAAAGAAAGAAAGAAAGAAAGAAAGAAACAACCAAAGAAAAGATATCTTTCAAAGGACCAATGTCGTCAAGATGTCCTTGCTAAAGTACCTGGATAATAGTAAGGATGTCCAGCAGCGTGGGAGGGATGCAAGAGCGGATGTGGCGCCCGGAACTCCATCGTGCCACTTTTCTCACAGTCCACCTCCCTCTTTCAACGAGATCCTCCTCCCGAAGCTACAAGAAGAAGAAGAAGAAGAAAAAGAAGGTGCCACGAGGCTTGTTTTCCTTCGTGACCTCGAGGCGCATTTTTTTCACTCTTCTCGCGTAGTTCCTTTCTTCGATACGTCGCGTAGTACTCTTTACGTCCACAACACACTTTTATTTCTTCTTACTCTTACTCTTACTCTTACTCTCTCTCTCTCTCTCTCTCCCCCTCCCCCTCCCCCTCCCACTTTTTCTCAAAGAAAACAAAATTTTCACGCTACTTCGAGATATAAAACTTTTCGTTTTAGTTCGTTACGC
>OU426863.1:4123286-4213286 GCA_911387685.1 Dolichovespula media
ACAAACGGTCGGTACGCGTTCCGAGTCTTCTCATCCCCTCTCTAAATCCACCGACTCTCTCGTGCCTTCGGCGTGGGGAGGGAGAGGGGGGAAGAGAGAAGGCTAATAAGCTGTATTATTTTTATCACGCTCGAGCGAGAGGGTAACTCCCGGAGGAGCACCTATAGGTAAGAATTATTCACGCCGGTGTAAATAAATACACACGTAAACGCGTAATGTCGTATGTCTTCCCGGACCTAAAGAATCTTAAATTATCATTTTCTATCGATCGTCCGACCGATCGATCGTTTTCTAAACTCGACCGTTCCACTCCGACGTAGACGATTACAAAGAGAAAGAGATAAAGGGACGATGATAATGAGACTTGATTTTAGTTGAACGTTCAAAGCGTACAATGTTAATGTATCGTTTATGGCTTTTACGGCTCAATAAATTTTCCATTTCGAGGGTCGAAATTTTCGATGCAAAACCACCTCCCCCCCACTCTCTCTCTCTCTCTTTCCGGGCTTTGCTCTATCTCATTCCTTCTCTTTCTAGTACCCGGCCAATTGTCCTCGTTCTTCTATAACGCATCCACGTTATTTCCATTATTTTCACCGGTATACGAAATTACCAGGACTCGCGAGATGCGTTTAATTATAGGAAAAAATGTCGGGGACAGTGCGAGCGTGATAATGAAATTTCTACGTCGACGGGCTCGAGATTGGGGCGAGGGGGGGTGAGGAGATGAGGAAAGGTGGGAATAAATTTCAACGCGATTTTTCTCCCGACTCATCCGATCTCCATTAATAAAACTTGAAAATATATCGATAAGCGCGTACGGCGTGTACTTCGCGTATTTTGTATTTCATTAATTCCCCCCGAGGGCTCACACTTTGTCCTTCGTGACGTTCACGGTCGCGGATCATCCGTTTCCTCCTGGAACGAGCAGGAAGAAACGGGGAACGCCTAGTTCCAAGTTCGTGTCCCGAGTGAAACGATCCATGGAGAAGACCGCGAGGGGATCCCTGTAAAAGCTACTACTCCGGAACGGCAGTCGGTGGTTAATTATTAACACGAAACCCAACAACGGAGCTCAACGATGACGACTACCTCTCTGTGTGTTTCGTGTTAAAGACACTGTACACCACCTGCCTGGTTAGATGAACACCTTCCGTACACGAAATGCAAACATTACTGAGAGCAAAAAATTAGTGGGCATTTGTCATATTAGGAGTCACATTTTTTACATTCGTTCGCATTAATAAATTAAAATCAACGCGAACTTGAACTCGAAGAAAAGAAGATTGAAAAAAAAAAAAAAGGAAAAAATAATTAAAAAGAAAAGAAAAGGAGTAAAAAAAAAAAAAAAAGGAAACAACATATTAGTTTTACCAATGGCTAAATTCGTTTTACGAACAAATTTCTGCCTTCGCAAAATCCATTAAAAATAAGATTACTCAGTGACCGAATAAATGTTTCTTGTAAGTTAGCGTGTCTCAGGGACGATCGAGAGCCTGAAGGATGATAGGAGGACTCGAATCGAACGAGAATCTACGTCGAAATCGAACCTTTTGGCAGTGTGCCTGGAAAGGAAGAGTAAACGCGAAGACGGTACAAGAGGCGACGTTATCAGAGAGAAAAGGGGTTGGGAGGGTAGGAGGAATGGGAGGAGGAAGAGGAGGAGAGGGAGTAGGGAGAGAGAGAGAGAGAAGCAGAAGCAGAAGCAACCCCTTCCCTTGTGTCACCCCAATAGGAAGCTTCAAACGAGGGTAGAAGGAGCGAGCTAGGCACTCGATGACGTTGATATCGATTCCTAAGGGAGGAGTAAAGCGACGACTACTCTACTAGCTGCTGCTACTTTAACCTCTCTCTACTCAGAACATACAGAGCAAGAGAGAGGGGGGAGGGAGGAGAGAGAGGGAGAAGAGAGAGAGAGAGAGAGAGAGAGAGAGACAGAAACGATGTCCCACTCGTAGGGGTGCCACAAAAGGAGGGTTGGTCGACGAGAATCCGCGGAGTTGGCTCGCTAATTCGAATTTAGGCGTCGGCCGGGGTTGGCAAGTGGGCGCAATGCGGTGTCACGCTGCGGGTGCCTCCAACCCCCTTCATCTCTCGACACCCTCTTCTCTTCTCTACACTTCTCTTCTCTCCTTCTCCTCTCAACCCTCGTCTCAACGTGTCCCGTACTTCCCTCCAAAAGCTTACCTACTACCCACCCTCCCTCTCACGTCCTAAGCTGCCAGTATAGCGGTTCGATCCTCCCGCTTAAACCCTCTGCTAAGTCTCTTCGACACCTCCGACATCGCTTTCTACCTCTCTCAGAGTCGAACCGATTGACCCTGATCAACCTCCTGATCTCAATCCTTCGTTTTACTTCCCTCGCCTAACCACCCACCCAACCACCCACCCACCCTCCTTGCCCTTTTCGTCTCTATCTCTATACCTTCCCATTTCGATTTTGCAAGGGCGATAGACCGTCAGGATTTATTATAACGTCATGAAATATCTAATGAAAGAGATTAGATTATTTATTATAGGAGAAACATCTCATTCCATTTCCTTCTCTTATACGAGATGAATGAGGAAGTAATTCGATCGAATACTTGAAGGAAACTCGACGCTATATCTCCGCAAGAAATTGAACTAACTGTGCAAACTACTTAGAGATCTGGTTGAAAAAGAAAAAGAAAGAGAAAATGAAAATGGAAAAAATAAAAAAAATAAAAAAATGACAAAAATTAACAGGTGGGAAAGATAAACGTAGCTGGTTTGTAAATCTTTTGCAAGAAGGGAATGGATCGAACGATATATATATATATATATATATATATATATATATATATATATATATATATATATATATATATATTTATCTCGATTATCTCGCTCTTTCCTTCGAAAGCGAGTCCAGTATATCTCCTGGCGCGTGTAATCCTGTTTCCATGAGCTTACGAAAGAGAGAGATAGTCGAACGCGACTTAAGCGTCCCAAGAGAAAATCATGGATAAGTCCCAGTGTAAGCGCTACGAATTTACGCAAGCGGAGAGTTCTCTTCGGTATATTAAAACGATGGAATATCGCGAAGGGTGGTTTAATGGTACCATCTGGAATTCGTTATGAAACAAAACTAAAATCTCTTCTATTTTAGAATGATCAATAAAAAAAGAAAAAAAAAAAAAAAAAAAAAGAAAGAAAGAAAAAAGAACCAAAAAACAGATAAAATAAATAAAATTAAATAAAATCAAAAAGAATGGAAGCTTTCCCTTTGGTACTCGGGCACAAAAAAAATATGCGACTTCTAATCTCCGCCATCCTAAACGATTATAGTGATACACGAGAACGAAATAAAAATAGTCCTTCGTCATGGTGAATCTTTGCCAACCTATTTTGGATCTCCCTCGGAAATGACTCGACTATTAATAAACGTGCTTCAAAAGCAAATGTTGTTTTATGACTCGAAATGCCGGATTCGCACGATGCACAAATGCACGCTAAAGTAAGAAACTTCCAACGGTACGTTGCAGGGCATTTCGCTCATCGATAAGCCAAGAAAGAGGGAACGAAATAAGAAAAAAAAAAAAAAAAAGGAAAATAAATAAATAAAATAAAAGAAAAAAAAGCAAGGAAACTCCAAACGTTACGGAATAACCACAACGGAACCAGACGCCAGTCACGATGCCTTCGGGTTTGTTTTCTTAAGAAATATGTGTGTGTGTGTGTGTGTGTGTATCTATATATGCACGAACTCGTCCGATGAAACTAGAGTTATCCTTAACGGCCTTGACGTGTTTCGAAGAAACATCCGTTCGTAATTTCTTCCTTTTTATCTTTATCATTCTCGAAAAATAAATAGTCGCACTGATCATGTAAAAAAAAAAAAGAAAAAAAACATCAAGAACATAACGAAATAAAAACTCTGTTCAGAGTTCTTGGTACTTCTCCTTAGAAGAAAAAAAAAAGAGAGAGAGAGAGAGAGAGTGAGAGAGAGGGAGAGAAAAGAATCAAACTTCGTGCGATAATAAAATAACGTCGTAATTTTTCTATCAAAGATTAAGTTACTTCGGCTTTACCATATCGTAAAATATCGTGCTTAGATTGTTCCGGGTTGGAGAAAATCAAACAAATAGCTGCAACTCGAAGGAAAGTGACTGGAAACCAAGGAACCCTTGTGAAAGCTTAATGAGATCCCCGAATATCTTCATAAATCCTAGGATACTCTTACATTCTTACCCTCGATAAAGGTATCTCTCTCTGTCTCTCTCTCTCTCTCTCTCTCTCTCTCTCTCTCTCTCTCTCTCTCTCTCTCTCTCTCTCTCTTTTGTCCGATCCATTTGGTCTTAATGCTACGGAAACGTTAGACCCCAAGAGATGAATCACGTATTTATCCCAATCTCCTAATATCGATTTTATCTATCGTTTAAAAAATAAATACCTTTCGCCTGGAGAGGCGAACACGGAACGCGATGTATAATCCATTGAAAAAATATACTTACTTCATTTACATTAGCATAGAAAACGCGTATTCGCTCATCTTACTCGCGATGCTATCGGCAAACCGATCGGCGAATAGACCAACAAACAAACTCGAAGACCGATCATAACCTCGAGCGAAAAAGAATGCTTTCTCGCTAGGTTCTAAGGAACATAAGAATAAGGAGAAAAAGAGAAGGAGAGAAGAAAAAGAAGAGAGCGAAAGAGAAAGAAAGAGAAAAAGAGGGAGAGAGAGAGAGAGAGAGAGAGAGAGAAAGATTGCGGGTACGAGCAAAGTGGAGAGGAGGTGGCGAGGTAAGCAAAAGGAAAGTTAAAAAAAAAAAAAAAAAGAAGAAGAAGAAAATAGAAAGGAAAGAAGGTAAAAAGAGGTAGTGAATTCACTCGAACGCAAACCATCAGGCCCTCCTCCTGGATGGCTCTCGACCGTCAGTATCCTTTTGTCTGTCGGATTTTTAAGAGCTTCACTCACGTCTCATCCACTCACCCTCTGTCTCGTTCTCTACCTCTTACCCTCGGCCTCGTCCATATAGTAGCTTTCTGCGAGTACGTATCTTATACATTTACAGAGGTATACGTATATATATACGTATATACACTTACAACCCCCTTAAAGCGCGGAACCGAGAGGAGAACGAGAACGAGGAGAGAGCGAGAGAGAGAGAGAGAGCCGGCCGTTGTTTCAGCATCGACCAAGCGAAAAGGATTCTTCCATTTTTCTACCATCTTAGTTTTCATCTTAAAAAAAAAAAAAAGAAAAGAAAAAAGAAAATCCGCCGGGACGTTCGGCTCAGAAGCAAGTTAAGGAGCAATACGAACGCTTTCTAAACGACGTTGATAGCGTCATCGAATAGTACTCGATGAAGCATAACGGTACGACTCGATTCCTATATCAAGGTATTACTTCCTTAAATTTATCGGTCGTAGGAATAAGATTTTGTTCCCTTGAAAACGAGCACGTTGACGTTTCGCATTCGTGAATATAAACGTCGAGCAAATTAGGAGGAAAAATGGAGAATACGTGCGTACGTCGGTCGTAGAAAAACGGTTAAGGTATGGTTTTGTGTAACATCGAAGAGCCCTGATAGGCTTTCTCGCAATGTCAAGGGTCTAATTTTCATGCCACGTTCAAACGGAGAGAAGCTCTTTCTGTTGAAATGACATAGAAAGAATATAATTTGATTATTCTTGCGTATCCGTATCGTTCCTGGGTTAAACCTTATTTTTGTTTGTTTTTCTTTCTTTTTTTTCTTCACTCTTCGTATCGGGTTAGATCGTCTAAAAAATAATACCGTTTGTGACTTACCTTGATCCTTATCCGGAGCCTTCGTAGGAATCTTTTTGTCCGGTGCCTTTGGTGAACAGTTTTTTCTTGCCGGTCTGACGGTCATAGTTTGAGGAACCTAAAGAAATGTCAAGACAAACTATAGAATCCCGTACATTTCGAGAATCCACTCGTGTCATTTATCGAAAAAAAAAAAAAAAAAAAAAGTAAAATGAAGACTCACCATCTTCTCAGATCTCTCCCCAGAGGGTAATCTAGCGATGGACGCGTCAGGACTATCTTCCGGTGGAGGAGGTTGAACGATCCAATTGTATTCTCTCTTTTCAACGGGCAAGCCCCATCTTTCGTATTCGAGGCTTTGCGTGCGTAAGGTTTCGTAACAATCTAGACAGACCACCGCAAAGTCACCGTTCTCCAGTAGCAAGCTCTTTTCCGGTTGTTTGTGATACCTTAGGAATGGGAAGTCCTTAACCGGCAATGCCCGAATGCGCTTTCTGTAGGTCGTTATGCCGCAAACGTAGCAACAATAATCATGAGTGTTGTACTGTCTATCCACGATTTGCTGAGATTCGTATCGGCGCCATTGCGCGAGTAGGGTGTGATAACAGAAAGTGCAAACCAACGCGGAACCGTCTTCCCTGAGTTGCTCGGCGTTCGGTGGCGATTGGTGACGTAATAATTCCGGAAAGTATGGCGCATTTCGGCCCTGAGGATGCCCGTACAAAACTCTCGCAAGCGTTAGATCGCTATGTAAACCGCATAGGAAACAATAGATCGAGCTGCTCGATGTGCCAGGATTACTACCGAATGTCCGATCCGAGCTCGTACTCGGTGGGGTGGCAATCGATCGGTTCACATCACCGTTTGGATGTGGACTAGGAATATCATACCTTAAAAAAGAAATGTCAAAGTTCAAAATAGATATTCCATTATATCCGACGATGGTGAGGACGGTCTTAACGAAATTTCAAACGCACCTGCGACGTTCCAAAGGAACACGATCTGCATCCATACTTTCCCATTGAAGCGTTAGGTGAGTGACACAATGACCACAAGCTAATACTCTTCCATGGCTATCCATGCAGGCGTTCTCGGAAGTACGTGCCATCCCTCTTAAACATGGGAAATGCATGGCGTGTGAATTCATTCCCTCTGGACTCGTAGACAACCTGTTATTTGATAAATGAAAAGCCATTTCTTAATACAGATTTTAAACGGATTTCACGTGGTAAAACTGTCACGGTTAACTATGGGATAAAATTACCATTCCATGTGCGTATGAGGGCACAATCTCTCACAAATATAGCACCTATAGTTTTGACCAAGTACAACGGTACCATTTTCAGCTGGACCATTGCTAGGAGAATTTCGTTGGCCAAGAGTAGGAGCTTTAAGGTTAACGGTGCGTTGCTTATTTGTGACAATGGTCGACTTGTTCAAGTCGTACGGCTTAAACCGAATATCACTGCCAGCAGAATTGGCTGGAGATTTTGCAATGGCTGGACGTGGTAAAAGACCTTGCGAAAGGAAAAAAAAAAAAAAAAAAAAAAAAAAAAGAGGAAAAGAAACAATACGGTTAGAAAAAAGCGACGAGTGGCACGCGCGCGCGCGCGTGTATTTGTATGTGTTGCGTACGTATACATAGGACTTTGTTAGTTACGTAACGGTTACCTTGCAGTCGAAAATCCATACTTTGTCCGATAGGATGTATATCGTGATTCTCCCCGCCAAATACTTGTTGCTTTTGCGGTATAGCCTTGTAACAAATAGAGCAAACTTGTACCATTCCCTGAGGACTAATAGGACTAGCTCCGGGTGGGGGTCTCAGAGTGCAGATAAAAGGAAAGTATGCTTCTTTTTCGGGATTAGAACAGCAATACAGCAGTCTAATACTGGATGAGGGATACTCAAGAGCGCAAGTATAGCAGATAAAAGTAGTCGTGTCCATCATGGGTGTTGGTCGCTTGCGAAGCGTATAATTTCGATCGCCGTGCGGTATGCCCTGCCGCATGTATGTCTTCCATTGTACTAAAAGATGATTTTGACATGCCGAACAGGCCTAAAACGAGATATATATATATATATATATATATATATATATATATATAGATAGATAGATAGATAGGAAGAGAGGAAGAGAAAGAAAGAATAAGAGTAAGGTATATTGCGAATGACGTAAGTAATTACGTTGTCAATATTTAAAATATGTTCAACGAGACACATACCTGTACTCGACCGGCACTGTCCATAGGTCGACTCCTGCTTGGCCTCGGATGAAGCATCAACGATGGAAAGAACGGCGGAGGACTTTCGGAAGGTTTCGGTACATTTGGCAGTGGTTTTGCCGCGACATGACTCAGTGATCCTCTCTTGAATTCATCCCCACAAATGTAACAAACTTCTGTTACAGAATTTTTATCCGGCATTGACAAATCCAAAATATCGGTACCAATACTTGATGAGGATCCACCACTGTAGATGGCTGTACACGTTATGAACGATAATAAACATATAATATTCCTGTTTCGTTTCGAGTGCCTTATATGTGCCCGAGGCGCTATCGTCACACTGCACGTGGCCTAGTTTGTGTTTATATTTTTTCAGACATTATCAATATACGCGTTGGAAAGAGATTCGTTAAGACTTTCTTACTTTTCTATGGATATAAACTTATGCTCGTTTCATTTCGATTTCCCGTTGTGATTATGTAATAAGAAAATATTTATTTCGAATAGAATGAAGAAGAAGAAAAAAAAGAAGAAAAGAAAAAAAAAAGAAAAAAAAAGAAAGTAAAAAAAAGAGAAAGAGAGAAAAGAATTTTAACTTAATTAATGCTTTCAAAGAAATAACTTAATCAATGCATATATCGACCGCATTCGCTATAAGAATCGTTCGCGAGAAATGATTTCCTCGGTCTTATCTGTAAAACTGTTAACCTTTACTTACAAAACGTTTGCATTACTAAACGGAAGGACTAAGGCCAATGTAAATAACGAATACATTCGCTTATTTGCTTCAACTACATTCTAAAACGAGATAACTGCTTCAGACGTGAAAAACGGCATTTATTCGTATCAGATATCGGGCGTCATGATCTCACGTCTAAGTTATTTCAGAAAGTATGGTCTAGTCGGCATATAGAAATAATTTAATCGGACACTCCCATTATTACCAATCTAATCTAATTTTACCTGTTATTACAGGTAAGTGTTAAATTTACGGTACAAATGTATGTAAAGGTGTTAATGAGTAGATTATAATGATCGCGATAAATTTCCATTTCCTATCGCTTATCAATTTCTTTTTTCTTATAAAATGTTTTTTTTTTTTTTTTTTTAATAAAAATTATAAACGTTAGACGGTAGTACTATTGCACTTATATTCACCTTGAGATTGAGGAGTTAAAGCGGCTGTAGGTGCAGGCGAACTCCTTGGCCCATGTCTTAAATCCAATGCAGCTTCTGACATTTTAACATCTTCAACAGGTTGTCGAGGGCTTTGCAACCTTTGATGAGGAGACTGCAGTCTCTGGTGTGGGGATTCCATGGTGAGCCTCGCTTGTTCTAAATGTCTTGGTGTTTCCGCCATATTAGAATGAGGTCTTGGTAATTCAACAGAATTCGATGGAGGTCTTGTTTGCTCCACCCTTGGCGATGGTGAACTAGGTGGAAGCCGTGGAGAAACACCCACTGGCCGATTTTCTTGTTTCATTTGTGGTGCCTGATCATTGGTTAAACCTAAAACTTGAGCCGCATATTCACCCTGAAGAGCCATTTCAGCTCCAGTAAAGGGCCCTCCATCGCATCTTTTTAACCAATAAATTCTTTGACTATGAGGCCTAGCATCTTGCTCATAACTTTCCCATTGTTGCAAGAGCAAAGCATAACAAAGATTGCATGCTTTGACGGCTCCACTTCTTGATCCTTCGCCAGAATATCCAGCAGGCGGTTCATGGGACTCGAGAAATGGAAAGTAAGGTTCATTTGAGGCAGCGCCAGGACTTGGTTTCACTCTGAGCCAATATTGATCAGCATGGCCTACAGTACCACAGACAAAACATATCTTTGCCCCGCCGGTGTCTTCGGTGGGCGCATTCGGTTGTGGAGTTGGGAGTGATTGCCCTTCAAGTCCTGGCTCAGTTTTAATAAAGACTTTGCTATCCATCATGTCAGGAAACCATTGGGTCTTTTCATGCCTCAAGCTTTTATAACCTTGTGTTTGGCACGCATACACAATCAAAAGTTATAATTACAACGAAGGTTTCTACTTCTTGTGTAAATCTGTAACATAAATATCAGGAAGTGTATTAATATGTGCTCCGTGAAAAAGTATATAAATACAAAATTTGTATTACCAAACTGTATTTTAATATCATGCAAATAAATAATGTTATACGTATAACCAATGTTTATATTAAAAACGTGATTTAAAAATATATCATTTCATTTTGACGACCTTATTAAATTGACTACCACCTTAAATTTAAGAAGATACGACAGACTACATCAAAGTTGTCGCATTGTATGTAAATGAGTTTATTTGGGCGCAGCTGTGACCTCATTCTTTGATGACTATATAGAAAACACATGGCAGCCGAATATGTCAACATGAACTCTTATATTAGTACATAATACATCTTTAATAAAACTTTAATGCGTAAAAGTACAAATCAAATGATACACAAAAATAAGCGGTGCCAAACAATGTGCCAACGTTCAATCACTGTTAGTTTTATATTTAAGTCACGTTATATAGAAAGTACACTGTATTTTTGTAACTGTTGGATCAAGACAAATGAGTTTGTAAAATCTTTATAACATTTAGAATCTACAGTGCCAAATAACGGTACAACAGGAATTACATTAAAAATTTATAATGAAGAATAAAAGTAAAGCGACGCAATGAGTCATTCTCACATGTATTGCACCAATATGTAATTTTGAAAATAAAATCGATCTAAAAAGCGTAACTTAGAAAATTTAATAAATCCACGATTCAACGAGGTGCCGCACGTGCGATGTTTTTAGAATACCGTAACATGTGGTATTTTTGGAGCATAGCTGACTCGACGTTTACCGACACCGACCAGAAAACACCATTTCGGATATCGGTAAGACAACTAAGGGTTGGTGAAAGCGGAAAGTAAATATTAACAAACGAAATACCGTTTGTCTCGTCAACAAGCGGAACCGATGAATGATCGTAAAACTAGCACACAATTCGTTCGGCGAACGCGCGGATTTTCCGACGATGACGACGACGAAGACGACGATGACGATGACGATGACGATGACGATGACGATGACGATGACGATGACGACGACGAAGACGACGATGACGACGACGACGACGACGACAACGAGGAAGAAGCGGACGCTCTCCTCGTTAGCACAAAGAAGCTAATACTATCTTTTGAAAGGACGATGTCAAAAAAAAAAAAATAGAAGCAGAGAGAGAGAGGAAAAAAAGGAGAGAAAAAAAAGGAAAGAGAAAGATTCATTCCCCGTTCCTCTCTGCGAGAAGTTAAAAAAAGAAAAAAAAAACAATCGAAGATTATCTCTCGGCTGTAACGAACGTTGGTTCGGTTGAATGGTGGTGGTCGATCGGAACCATTTGTAAATCGCGTTTTCGGTGACCGGGAACGGGTCTGGCGCATAGGGTCAGAGGTTAAAACGGCGTACGACGGCGGGTCGAGGTTATCCGTGGATCAAAGGGACGGCTTCTCGTGAGAGTGTGAGAAACAGAGGGAGAGAGAGAGAGAGAGAGAGAGAGGAGAGAGAGAGAAAGAACAAGCAAGCAAGCGAGCGAGCGAGCGAGCGAGCGAGTGAGAGAGTGAGAGAGAGTGAGAGTGAGAGTGAGAGAGAGGAGGAAGAGGAGGAGGAGGAGGAGGAAGAGCAGCAATCGTAGGATAAACGTGAGAGGCACGGAAGAAGAGTTGGAAACACAATAGGGGGAAAGGCACGCATTGTCGGTGGCTCCCGTGACTACCGAAATACGCACCCACGACGACGACACCACCACCACCACCATCCACCAGCACCACTATGGGCATAAAGCAGTAACGGAGGATCAAAGTGAACCAGCGGCCAGCGCTGCTGCTAGCTCGACGACCATTTTATATGGGCCACTCACGTTTTCACAGTTCGAGATGAACGGGCAAAACATCTCTGATGTCTTCTCGATAATTCGCTCTTGTTTCCTCGTCGTACGGACGAAGCTTTCCTCTCTTATCTCTTATTCTAGTCTCTGCCATACGTGCTCCGAGACCGCACGAAGTCACGGGGTGTCACCTTCCAAACGACGTTACGTCTCCTTGCGTACATATTTACATTTATCTTCTACCATGCAACGATCGTTGGACACGTGTTTCTTATACGCGCGCGTTTATTCCACGATAATGGCCCTTTTGAGACTACGAACTATACATTTTACGTGGGCACGGCACCTCGACTTTGCCTCACTTCACCGCCATGTTGCAAAATTGCAATCCGTTTCCCGTCGTGCCACGCAGCTTCGTCATATGACAGTGCCGCCGCGTCAACCAATCAGCGCTCTCTACGCCTGCGCATCGAACTAATACGGGTACGACACTAGCGCCATTAACATTCTGGCGGCACATTCGAACTCGACCGGCTTCGTACGATCTTTTTTTCTTTTCCTTTTCATTCGCGGCATCGATTTTTCTTACTTTCTCCTAGTATACTTTGTGATCTTATTAGAAACTCTCGCACGCTTCCTCGTTCTAATCCGGTAAAGTTAAAGGAAAGATTTTATGTTTTAATGTCATTGATTCTGGGGATAGGTGTGACATTTCCGTGAATTTTTTCCTCCATTTTGGCGGCACTTTCGAAGCACATATGTATTAATGGATAAATTTATTATTTCGTTTTTTGTAATGTTCCTTAATTATTTAATATCTTACTATCAATCACGCGAGTTTCTTTTTTCCTTTGTAATTTTATTGCTTCGCTAAGAAAAAAACTCGCGATGCATCTGTCGTTAATTGACTTATACAAAATAAACTTTTTGCATAAAGAAAGAAGGGAATATTTAAAAAAAAAAAAAAAAAAAAAAAAGAAAATTGTCCGATCCCATACCCGATTTTATAAATGCTCTTTTCAGGTTGAGGGTAAGGTTTATGGGCGCAATAACGAAGAAAAGAAAAATCGGTGTTTCACAATATTTAATCAACATATTATAATATATATTGTTACGCTAAAAATTACCTTTTATAGGTTGCATCATCTTCATTTGATTACGCCACCGTGATAAGTGGATTCCTGGTATAATACTAAAAAATAATTGGAAATACTTTAAAAATACTCTTTGCAAATTAGAACTTTTAGAAATACATATTTTCTTCTATATCCTCATTAATTTAATATTCATATATACTATTAACTAACACATTCTGAATTATTTCTTCTTATATTTTTTATACAGAGATTAAATCACAAGAAATGTTTTCATTTATAATATGGTATTGTTGTTTTTCTTTTGTCTTTATCGATCTTACGATCACTGAATAGACATCGCAGTAATAGGTACAAAGCTATATTTCATGTTAATTAACACACATCATTATTCACAAAGAAACTTTTATATATTCATTCTTTTTTATGGGGTAAAGGATATTGAAAAATGATTACAGGATTACATGTACATACATCGGTTAATCGATAAGATAGTAAAGTTACAAAATCTTCTGGGAATATTTGTAATCTCCTCTATCGTAACGCGAAGATCTGATATATTACTGTTCCATGTCTCCTATATGTTCTAAACTCAACATCCTCATAAACATTTATATCTGACTTATGTCTAAAGAATGTGCATCACTCGACGAACCGTGTTACATTTCATTTTCACAGAAATAGTGTAGCCTTATTGTTATATTGATGTACGTGGAACGCTATAAGAACATTATAGAAATTTTGATAATAACACGACTTTCTAAATTATCAAAAAAAAAAAGAAGATATTAGACTGTTCAAAATCTCAAACAAAAACGCTTAAGACTTTGCAAATATAGCAGCTCCGAGGTTCGTCTATTAATTATTATATTTCATTATAAATATTTATAAACTAAGTCTGTTTGCATTGATGAATGACTATAATCGATTGACACATTTTTCATTCTCATTCTCTCTCTCTCTCTCTCTTTCTCTCTCTCTCTCTCTTTCTCTCTCTCTCTCGGTCATTCGTTTCACCATCACCCACGCATGAGGTTCATAGAATATGCTATCAGATAGTAGAATTAATTTAACAATAATTTCAATTAATGGTAACAACAGGACCGCTACTGATCGAAGATAAAAGAGGAAGACGGCGTCTTTTAGAAAACTACAATTATCATTTTTTATTAATATTATTAGATTATCATCATTTATTATTATTATTATTAATTTTTTTTATTATTATTATCATCATCATCATCATTATTATTCTTATTCTTCTTAATATTATTATTGGTTGGATTTCCGAGACGCCATAACTATGCCTTTTGATTGAGAAATATCCTTCTTTTATGCTCTCTCAGAGATTAAATGTCGCTGACTTGTTACTTCGTAAATTATCTTTTGGATGCAAAGCACTGCAATTAACTTGTCTCGTTTTTATTACGACTTATTTAAAAGATGGCATGTACACAGAGTTTGCTGAATCAGATTTGACTTTTAGCGAACTTGTGACATTTACTCGCTTGACCCTCAATAGGTGTTATCATATTTTTTATGTACATATAAACAGATATATTACTGTAATATGAATTTCTCTTCTTACAGGATGTTCCAAGAACGAATAAATTATGAAATTTGTAGAGCGATAAGTCATAAGCAAATATATTATCTCTCGTATGCGCATAGGCGTTCGAACGTTTGAAGAGATAAAGATTAAATTTCAGTAATTTGCCGCTTGATACAAAGTAAAATGTATTTTTAATTTATCTTTAAGAAAATATATATTTATTTATTTATTTATTTATTTATTTATTTATTTACTTTTTATGCATATTTTATTTTGCCAAATCGGAAGTTCCCTAAACTCATAAGTCAATTACAATTGAAATCTTATCCTAATGAAACATCCTCTCTACGATTGATTCCATAGAATTTCTTTAACAGTCTATGTTGTGTATATATATATATATATATATATATATATATATATATATATATATATATATATAAATATGCTTTATTTTTATTTCTAAGAATATGAAAGTTCAATGAAAGTAATAAAACTTCAGGCTCTCTTACCCTTGTACTACGTTTGAATCAGTGTCATTTAAATAATAAAAAAAAAGGAGAAAGGAAACTCAAAATGTATATTATTTTAATGAGTACGATCTGGCAAAACAAATTTTCGAGATAATCGTAAAATAAAAAGAGTAATTGGTTTGATAAAGAGAAATTAAAATTAATTTCTTTTCACATTGATAATTCATTAAAAATATTGGCAGCACGGCTTTCCAATAGATCAATGCTGCTAATAGCACTTTTCGATCACTCAACAAATGGGTTATACCACCACGAATGCACATAAATACATTTTATATCAATGATAGTTACCTTGGAATAATAAACAAATAAAAGATATTATTAGCGATATCGATTTGAATCACAGTACTCTCAAACGTTTAATCAAGTATGCTCTCTTATAAAGTAATCCAGTCTGTTCGCTGCGATATCGATATTAACAATGTATTATCTCTCAGGAAAAAAAAAAAAAAAAAAGAACAGAAACAAAATACGTTGTATAATCGTTTTCGTTCCTTGTTTTATATCTTCTTAAAACTTATATAAAATCAGAAAAATAACTCTTAACTTAATTCTCAATAAGGAGAAGAATTAATGTATATCCTAACCGAAGCCTACCAATTCCGTTTTCCGTTAAATCTTCAAAATGCAAGATAAAAAAAAAAAAAAGAAAAATGTCGTAGACAGACTGGACGTAGAACTTTTCGTCTATTTTCTTTTTCTTTCTTCCTTATTTTCTTTTTTTTCTATTTTTTCCTTTCTTATTTTTCTTTTTTTTTTTTTTTTGAAAAACAACGAAAGACAACGATCGATCATGATACATCCAAGAAGATCTCCTCGATCGATTTATCGTTGAAAGATGACCCTCCTCCCCTATTCGCTTTTATTTCACTTTGGTAGATCTCCCTCAGACGTGATTCCCGTTCATCTCGTTTTCTACGATCCTCCCTTTGATCTCGTCCGAGGAGGATTTAACGGTGAACACGGGCTCGATCGTCTCTGGTAGCAACTTTGGACTGTGTCTATCGATATGCGTTAACTCTATCGGTAGATAGATCGTTCGACAGTGATCGATATCCGCTCTGCAAAGCGGACAACGTTCGCATCGTCGAGCACAATCCAAACAGGCCACCGCGTGTCCGCACGGGAAAAGTGCGGTGTCCAGGCTACGATCCATGCAAATCCGACAGAGCATGGCATCCAACAATCTTGCTAGGCACTCTCGAGATTCCTAAAATAATGTCGTTCGGTTGTTCGTATATCAGACGACAAAAACGATTAAATATATACGATTAAACGGAGTAATATCCGTTGAAAAGAAATCGATTGAAGAAATAATAATAGAATATAATGTTACTTAAATCTACCTTGCACTTTGGGTTTTCACAATCGGCACAATCGTGCCTTTCCAAGATCTCCTTTTCCTCCGGTGGTGTTATACTCGCGGACTCGCAATAGAGAGCACGTCGGGCATTATCGTAAACCTCCCTGCAAGTTCTTCGTATGTCGAAGACGTACTTCTTGCCGAGCGTCGAGTCCTCGTTGAAAATAGAGATTATCGTTCCCTGGAGAGAAAGAGAAAGAGAACTCAAAGTAGAAAGAAAGAAAGAAAGGTCGTTTCGCAGACAAGTTTCTTCTTCGCGAAGTATTTCACTTTTTCATTGAAATCGTTCCGTAGTTAAAGCTAAGAGCTATTCCCCTTCCCTTCCCTTCCCTCCCTCCTCCCTCTCCCTCCTTACCCATCACATTTTCTATCCGCCATTTTCGGAATAATAAATTCACAAGCGGTAAATACCTTTAAGTCGCGGATGAATTGAGCGGTGACCGCGCTTCTTACGGTCTCACAGCTGTAAAACGCGTGTTTCTCGGTGATCGCCCTGTATAGACCGCTGGCCGATTGACTTGAGTCTAATTTGAAATCCAACGAGGTCTCTTCGCCGTCGAGCGAGAGATAAACCAAATGGAACATACGACGCTGAGACGTGGCACTTTGAATCGCCGTATATGGTATGCTAAAAATGTCAAGATATAAATCTTACTTTTTATCCCTTTTTTTTTTGTTTTTATTTCTTTAAGTTGTTATATCGCGAGAATGTACTTTTGGGTTTCCTCATCCTGACCACGGTATACTGTAATACCGTGTGGCCCAACACCGATCGTTGAGATTCCATTGTATCCAAATTTGCTATGAAACATTTCTTGACCGAAGGTATCCAAATTCGATATCTCCTTTAGAAGCCAATATTCCGCTGTCGAAGTTTTCATGCCCTGAGAAAGGAAAAGGTAAATAAATCGATCAGAGAGAGAGAGAGAGAGAAAAAAAAAGAACAGAAGTCAATTCTGATCCTTTCATATCTTTATTGCCATTGAATGGATCATAAAAATGATACATTATACAGTTACGGTGACTGAATTAGCGTAATTGGCTTACCTTGATCTCCTTATGCTGTTGAACTATCCGATGTAGGAAATCTTGAGGCTTGGGCTCGCAGGGCTCGGTTGGTTGTATCTGACAGCACTGTGAATAAAGGGCATGCGGCGGTGACAAGGCATCGTAATCGCCACCGTCTGCCTGAGCTATTAAAGCCATCAAACGAGCTATCGATACCCAATCAGGGACCTTCAATCTCCCTTCAACCAGTTCGAGACGGGAGTGTAAGTAAAATTGATGTCTGAAAAAGATACCAAAAAGAAGAGAAAAAAAAAATCGATCGGATTAGATTTATTTCTGCCTCTTTACGTATCCACGGGCGTATATTATCGAGAGCAACGATTAATCCTAATTAAGGGAGAGAGGCCATGCTTTCGTACGAGTCTGACTGAGCGAGATTGATCACCTCTGTTTTCAACCTACATCGTTTCGACTTATTCCTGGGAAAATTGGACGATGTGTTCGTACGTGATTAATGACCACCATTGCGAATCGTGATTCCCCCTGTTTTTTCCCCTTAGCTGTCAACCTTCTTATTTGCATCGTATCCTCGCCCTTACATTCGCTTTCGAACGAAATGATTAAAAAAGAGAAAACGAAGTCTTCGACGATTCGTAAAAAAATTCAAATGAACAGGATGAATAAAAGGTATATAATGACGGATGTGAAATCAAATTTATATTGGGATGCTTTTATCAATCGTCATTTACATCTCTATTAAAAGAAGAAGGAAATAAAGAAGGAGATATTAAATAGCACGAAATTATCAGACATTTTCGAAAGATCACTGTCACTGACTAGGAAGGTATAAAAAAAAAAAAACAAAGAAAAAAAAGAAGATTTATTAATAATAATACAAAGATATTGCGTAAAAGGATATAGATATTCGTGAGATAGGATATACACACGTTGCATGACATGCTTAATGAAAGGAAAGGAAAAGGAAGAAGAAGAAGAAAGAGAAGAGAGAGAGAGAGAGATAAATCGGACCGTGATATATTTCTCTGTGCGTTTAATCTGAAAGGCCCGCCGCTAGCGATGACCCGCTACCACCGAGAAATTAATTGATATCGGCGCAAAACTGGGTCGAAGTGGTCTTCGAACGAGATCGACACGGTCTTAATCCTCCTCTCCATCGCTTCTTCTAACTCTCTCTCTCTCTCTCTCTCTCTCTCTCTCTCTCTCTCTCTCTCTCACCCTCTTTACGTTGGAATTTCGGTGATGGAAAGACTTCCCTCGCTATTTTCCTTTCGATTGCAACTCTCCTCCGATAGGTTTCCTGATCGAAATTCAATTAACTCGTCATCCAGTACACATCGTTGTGTATCGTGGAGCCATCGGAAGGGAGAGTTTCGATATTAGGCCTGGCGGGAATAATTCGAATTTGATCCCAAATGGATATCTCTTACTTTTATCGAATGAAAGATATAACGATGATGTTACCCATTCAATCCGAACCGCTTAACATTCATTTCTAGAGGATTCGCGATGCCTCTTAGCGAATTTCCGAAACTGCCAACAAGCGAAACGTAATTTCGATACTGCAGAAGATGGGAATTTATTTCCGCTACATATCTATGCATATAAGAGTACACACACATATATATAGAGTATTTATATATATATATATATATATATATATATATATATATATATACATATACAGGTATACGTATGTATGCATGCGTGCATATACGTTTCTGGGAGTCCGAGAAGCATGACACGAATGACGTTAGCGTTCTCGTTGTCGTAACGCGCGTTTGTGAAACGCGGCGCGTTGGACAGCGCGTTGACTAAATCTCGAGAATATATATCGCAACGACAACGAGTCGAGTATGCCTGCGCGCGGTAATTTGTGCCACGTGAAAAGCGCTTACAAGTTACACGCTCGAGCCGTCGCTTAAAATAGAAGACCGGTGGTGCGTTAATGGGATATATTTGCGTGGACACTCGTTGAAAGCTCGTGCGAAATTGTCAACGGGTATGAGAGGAGCAAGGTTCAACTAAACCGAAAAGACGAAAAAAGAACAACGACAACAACAACAACAAAAAAAAGAAGAGAAAAAGAACAAACAAAAAAATACATAGACAGACGGAAAGTAAACGAATTGCCCGCATTTATCGTCAAAAATACGACAATATGTCGGACGTTACCCCCAAAGCGAAATGAATTTTCTATGGGTACGATATGACTTCGGCCGTTTTGAAAATACAATTTAATTAGAATTATCATTGTCGTTTAACGACAATTTCAACTTTCGGTACTCGCGTACTCGTGTCTCCCCTTTGCATTCCAAATTGTCGCAATTTGTTTTTCAAATTACGAATGGACGTGCACGAATTAATTTCCCGTATGTAGCCTGCGTCGAATTAAGGGATGAAATAAAAAGGAAGAAAAAAAAATATGGAGGGCGAATTTGCGAGATGAAAAATCTCCGTTGGTTTTTTCTTTTCTTTTCTCTTCTTTTCTCTCTCTCTCTATCTCTCTTTTTCTCTTCTTTTTTGTTTCTTCTTTCCTATTTTTTTTTTGTTTCACAACGAAGAAAAAAGAATAGTCGAGATTCTGTTCGTCGAGCTTCTCTCATCGCACGTGAATTATTCTGAAAGGGACGCAAGGACGCTTGACCTTCCGTTTTCTTTATGGAAGGAACAGAATTCTTTTCCTAATTAACGACATCTTAAGAGCTCCTTAATTGCTTACACGTATCCAAGTGTACGCCCGGAGCTCTATTATTCCAAATCTTGTCATTTTTGTCGAAAGCTTTTATCGGACCCGAGCTGAACCGAGCGGACCCCAGCGGACCCGAGCTGACCCGAGCGGACCAAAGCTGACCCGAGCGGACCAAAGCTGACCCGAGCGAACCAGAGCGGACCCGAGCGGACCAAAGTTGACCCGAGCGGACCAAAGCTGACCCGTGCGGAACAGAGCGGACCCGAGCGGAACCGAGTGGACCAAAGCTGACCCGTGCGGACCAGAACGGATCCGAGCGGATCCGAGCAAACCAAAGATGACCCGAGCGGACTCGAGCGGACACGAGCGGACCAGAGCTGACCCGAGCGGACCAAAGCTGACCCGAACGGACCAAAGCTGACCCGAGCGGACCCGAGCGGACCAGAGCTGACCCGAGCGGACCAAAGTTGTCCCGTGCGGACCAGAGCGGACCCGAGCGGAACCGAGCGGACCAAAGCTGACCCGTGCGGACCAGAACGGTTCCGAGCGGACCCGAGCTGACCCGAGCAGACCAAAGATGATCCGAGCGGACTCGAGCGGACACGAGCGGACCAGAGCTGACCCGAGCGGATCAAAGCTGACCCGAACGGACCAAAGCTGACCCGAGCGGACCCGAGCGGACCCGAGCGGACACGAGCGGACCAAAGCTGACCAGAGCGGACCAAAGCTGACCCGAGCGGAACCGAGCGGACCCGAGCGGACCCGAGCGGACCTGATGTCATTAAAACGTATTGTTCCTTTACAATACGTTCGATCGAAATCGTTAACAATTATTCGATCATTGTTAATTATACACTAAAAATAACGAATATTTAAAGGGAGTGAAAATTTTTAACTGTTTTTCGATTTTACTCGATTTAACATATATATATATATATTGAATTATATAGAAATGAAATTTCTGACTGACGTCGTGGTCACGGTTTTTCATTCGTATAAACGAAACATATTTCTTCATCCCTTACCCCTCTCTGGCACTTGCGGCGAATTTTATACACCGCGTTCGCGTGTGTTACTTCAATTTTTATGCATTTATTCGACGACACTTTTAACGCCACACATGTTCACACCATGAAATTATTCATCGATGCACTCTCTCTCTCTCTCTCTCTCTCTCTCTTTTCTCATAATTCGTTCAATTTTATAATAAATGATTAACCTCAAACCGGTAATCGTATAGATTCAATCCTATTTTTTTCGATCTCTATTTGGATGAACAAAGGTTACATTATTAATGTGTAATAACATTGTCATTGTTTACTTAAATGTAATTAATTTATTCGGTAATGGTATTTGCATCGATATTTTCCAAAAATAAATCTATACAAAATATAGAAAATATGAGAAAATTTTATTAGTATTATTTATTTCATATGTCCTTATTATTAATTATATATTAGAATATTATTTATCATTCATTATTATAAATCAATCAGTGATTTGAAGAAAAGTACATCTCTAAAAATCACATTTCGAGATATTCTAAAGAATAGTTTTAGTTTTGGCCTATCGTCTACACCATTGCTTTTGTTGTGCTTTTTTAATTTAAATACGGTCACGCTAACCCAAATAAACTCAATTCGCATCTGTCTATTTTTAGTTAAACTTCATTTATGAGTCTTTTGTAATTCAAATAAAATCAACGGGGACTAGTAAAAGACATCATTTATTTACGTTCTTTAAATATAATTAAAATAAAAATTATTTCATGAAAACTCATTATTAAAATAAATACAGCGTGATATTAAAAAATATGAATCATCGTTTTGTTGACGATGAAGAAATCAAAAGCAAATTTCTTGATAGAAACGTGTCTGAATTGTGAGCGGTTTTTTGCACTCATTAAATATGAATAACTCATTAAATTAAAAAAAAACCCATCTCTAACACGAATAAAGAGTATTTTGTTTTGCTTTGCCATTCCTCGTTTCAACGTATAAATTTTACGCACTTGCATTTCAACTTTAATATCTCAAAAAATGATTCATTTTCGACTTGTTCTGTTGCTCAATTTTATTCAATTATTAATTAAATCGAATTTTGTAATCATGATATTCCCTCATTTTTTCACATCCGTTGAAACTTAGCTATTTAAATTATAATCACGTTAAATATTTATAATACATTCTAATCAAATCAATATTATTGAAAGATCAACTTTCTCGTCGTGACTACGTAAATGGCGAAGAAAGATTGCGCAGGTAGAGAACTATTTCGATAAATAAAATGCCGAGATGCACGGATAAGTATAGTGGAATAGCTTGTGGAGAGTTGTGGCGTGCAAGGGAAAGAGATAAATAATAAAGTAGTCGCATGAGCAGAGCGGAGCGGATGAGAGCAGAGCAGAGCAGCGCCGAAGCAGAGCAGAGCAGAGCAGAGCCGGAGCAGAGCAGAGCAGAGCAGAGCCGGAGCAGAGCAGAGCCGGAGCAGACCAGAGCCGGAGCAGACCAGAGCCGGAGCAGACCAGAGCAGAGCAGAGCTGAAGCAGTGCAGAGCAGAACAGAGCCGGAGCGGAGCAGAGCAGAGCACAGCCGGAGCGGAGCAGAGCAGAGCACAGCCGGAGCAGAGCAGAGCAGAGCAGAGCCGGAGCGGAGCAGAACAGAACAGAGACGAAGCGGAGCAGAGCAGAGCAGAGCCGGAGCGGAGCAGAGCAGAGCAGAGCCGGAGTGGAGCAGAGCACAGCAGAGCCGGAGCGGAGCAGAGCAGAGCAGAGCAGAGCAGAGCAAAGCAGAGCCGGAGCGGAGCAGAGCACAGCAGAGCCGGAGCGGAGCAGAGCAGAGCAGAGCCGGAGTAAAGCAGAACAGAGCGGAGCCGGAGCAGAGCAGAGCAGAGCAGAGCAGAGCAGAGCCGGAGCGGAGCAGAGCACAGCAGAGCCGGAGCGGAGCAGAGCAGAGCAGAGCCGGAGCAAAGCAGAACAGAGCAGAGCCGGAGCAGAGCAGAGCAGAGCCGGAGCGGAGCAGAGCAGAGCAGAGCTGAAGCAGAGCAAAACAGAACAGAGCAGAGCAGAGCAGAGCAGAGCCGGAGCGGAGCAGAGCTGGAGCAGAGAAGAGCAGAGCAGACCTGGAGCAGAGAAGAGCAGAGCAGAGCAGAGCCGGAGCAGAGCAGAGCCGGAACAGAGCAGAGCAGAGCAGAGCAGAGCCGGAGCGGAGCAGAGCCGGAGCGGAGCAGAGCAGAGCAGAGCCGGAGCGGAGCAGAGCAGAGCAGAGCAGAGCTGGAGCAGAGAAGAGCAGAGAAGAGCTGGAGCAAAGAAGAGCAGAGCAGAGCAGAGCCGGAGCAGAGCAGAGCCGGAACAGAGCAGAGCAGAGCAGAGCAGAGCAGAGCCAAGCAGAGCAGAGCAGAGCAGAGCAGAGCAGAGCAGAGCCGGAGCGGAGCAGAGCAGAGCAGAGCCGGAGCAGAGCAGAGCAGAGCAGAGCCGGAGTGGAGCAGAACAGAGCAGAGACGAAGCGGAGCAGAGCAGCGCCGGAGCGGAGCAGAGAAGAGCAGTGGAGCGCAGGAGCGGAGCGGAGCAGAGCAGAGCAAGAGCGGAGCAGAGCAGAAGAGCGCAGGAGCGGAATGGAGCAGAGCAGAGCAGAGCTGGAGCAGATCAGAGCCGGAGCGGAGCAGAGCAGCGCTGGAGCAGATCAGAGCCGGAGCGGAGCAGAGCAGAGCAGCGGAGCGCAGGAGCGGAGCGGAGCAGAGCAGAGCAGCGGAGCGTAGGAGCGGAGCGGAGCAGAGCAGAGCAGCGGAGCGCAGGAGCGGAGCGGAGCAGAGCAGAGCAAGAGCGGAGCAGAGCAGAAGAGCGCAGGATCGGAATGGAGCAGAGCAGAGCAGAGCTGGAGCAGAGCAGAAGAGCGCAGGATCGGAATGGAGCAGAGCAGAGCAGAGCTGGAGCAGATCAGAGCCGGAGCGGAGCAGAGCAGAGCAGCGGAGCGCAGGAGCGGAGCGGAGCAGAGCAGAGACGGAGCGGAGCAGAGCAGACTAGCGTCGGAGCGGAGCAGAGCAGAGACGGAGCGAAGCAGAGCAGCGCCGGAGCGGAGCAGAGTAGAGCAGCGGAGCGCAGGAGCGGAGTGGAGCAGAGCAGAGCAGAGCTGGAGCAGATCAGAGCCGGAGCGGAGCAGAGCAGAGCAGCGGAGCGCAGGAGCGGAGCGGAGCAGAGCAGAGACGGAGCGGAGCAGAGCAGAGCAGAGCTGGAGCAGAGAAGAGCAGAGCAGAGCTGGAGCAGAGAAGAGCAGAGCAGAGCAGAGCCGGAGCAGAGCAGAGCCGGAACAGAGCAGAGCAGAGCAGAGCAGAGCAAAGCAGAGCAGAGCAGAGCAGAACAGAGCAGAGCCGGAGCGGAGCAGAGCAGAGCAGAGCCGGAGCAGAGCAGAGCAGAGCAGAGCCGGAGCGGAGCATAACAGAGCAGAGACGAAGCGGAGCAGAGCAGAGCAGAGCCGGAGTAAAGCAGAACAGAGCAGAGCCGGAACAGAGCAGAGCAAAGCAGAGCAGAGCCGGAGCGGAGCAGAGCAGAGCAGCGGAGCGCAGGAGCGGAGCGGAGCAGAGCAGAGACGGAGCGGAGCAGAGCAGACTAGCGTCGGAGCGGAGTAGAGCAGAGACGGAGCGGAGCAGAGCAGCGCCGGAGCGGAGCAGAGTAGAGCAGCGGAGCGCAGGAGCGGAGCGGAGCAGAGCAGAGCAGCGGAGCGCAGGAGCGGAGCGGAGCAGAGCAGAGACGGAGCGGAGCAGAGCAGAGACGGAGCGGAGCAGAGCAGACTAGCGTCGGAGCAGAACAGAGCAGAGACAAAGCGGAGCAGAGCAGCGCCGGAGCGGAGCAGAGCAGAGCAGCGGAGCGCAGGAGCGGAGCGGAGCAGAGCAGAGCAGGAGCGGAGCAGAGCAGAGCAGGAGCGGAGCAGAGCAGAAGAGCGCAGGAGCGGAATAGAGCAGAGCAGAGTAGAGCTGGAGCAGATCTGAGCCGGAGCAGAGCAGAGCATAGCAGCGGAGCGCAGGAGCGGAGCGGAGCAGAGCAGAGACGGAGCGGAGCAGAGCAGAGCAGCGGAGCGCAGGAGCGGAGCGGAACAGAGCAGAGACGGAGCGGAGCAGAGCAGAGACGGAGCGGAGCAGAGCAGAGACGGAGCGGAGCAGAGCAGACTAGCGTCGGAGCGGAGCAGAGCAGAGACGGAGCGGAGCAGAGCGGAGCAGAGCCGAGCCAAAGCGAGGCAGAGCAGAGGAGCGCCCGAGCAGAGCGGAGCAGCGCCGGAGCGGAGCAGAGCAGAGCTAAGCAGAGACGGAGCGGAGCAGAGCAGAAACGGAGCGGAGCAGAGCGGAGCAGAGCAGAGCAGCGGAGCGCAGGAGCGGAGCGGAGCAGAGCAGAGCAGCGGAGCGCAGGAGCGGAGCGGAGCAGAGCAGAGCAGCGGAGCGCAGGAGCGGAGCGGAGCAGAGCAGAGACGGAGCGGAGCAGAGCAGACTAGCGTCGGAGCAGAACAGAGCAGAGACAAAGCGGAGCAGAGCAGCGCCGGAGCGGAGCAGAGCAGAGCAGCGGAGCGCAGGAGCGGAGCGGAGCAGAGCAGAGCAGCGGAGCGCAGGAGCGGAGCGGAGCAGAGCAGAGCAGCGGAGCGCAGGAGCGGAGCGGAGCAGAGCAGAGACGGAGCGGAGCAGAGCAGAGACGGAGCGGAGCAGAGCAGACTAGCGTCGGAGCAGAACAGAGCAGAGACAAAGCGGAGCAGAGCAGCGCCGGAGCGGAGCAGAGCAGAGCAGCGGAGCGCAGGAGCGGAGCGGAGCAGAGCAGAGCAGGAGCGGAGCAGAGCAGAGCAGGAGCGGAGCAGAGCAGAAGAGCGCAGGAGCGGAATAGAGCAGAGCAGAGTAGAGCTGGAGCAGATCTGAGCCGGAGCAGAGCAGAGCATAGCAGCGGAGCGCAGGAGCGGAGCGGAGCAGAGCAGAGACGGAGCGGAGCAGAGCAGAGCAGCGGAGCGCAGGAGCGGAGCGGAACAGAGCAGAGACGGAGCGGAGCAGAGCAGAGACGGAGCGGAGCAGAGCAGAGACGGAGCGGAGCAGAGCAGACTAGCGTCGGAGCGGAGCAGAGCAGAGACGGAGCGGAGCAGAGCGGAGCAGAGCCGAGCCAAAGCGAGGCAGAGCAGAGGAGCGCCCGAGCAGAGCGGAGCAGCGCCGGAGCGGAGCAGAGCAGAGCTAAGCAGAGACGGAGCGGAGCAGAGCAGAAACGGAGCGGAGCAGAGCGGAGCAGAGCAGAGCAGCGGAGCGCAGGAGCGGAGCGGAGCAGAGCAGAGCAGCGGAGCGCAGGAGCGGAGCGGAGCAGAGCAGAGACGGAGCGGAGCAGAGCAGAGACGGAGCGGAGCAGAGCAGACTAGCGTCGGAGCAGAACAGAGCAGAGACAAAGCGGAGCAGAGCAGCGCCGGAGCGGAGCAGAGCAGAGCAGCGGAGCGCAGGAGCGGAGCGGAGCAGAGCAGAGCAGGAGCGGAGCAGAGCAGAGCAGGAGCGGAGCAGAGCAGAAGAGCGCAGGAGCGGAATAGAGCAGAGCAGAGTAGAGCTGGAGCAGATCTGAGCCGGAGCAGAGCAGAGCATAGCAGCGGAGCGCAGGAGCGGAGCGGAGCAGAGCAGAGACGGAGCGGAGCAGAGCAGAGCAGCGGAGCGCAGGAGCGGATCGGAACAGAGCAGAGACGGAGCGGAGCAGAGCAGAGACGGAGCGGAGCAGAGCAGAGACGGAGCGGAGCAGAGCAGACTAGCGTCGGAGCGGAGCAGAGCAGAGACGGAGCGGAGCAGAGCGGAGCAGAGCCGAGCCAAAGCGAGGCAGAGCAGAGGAGCGCCCGAGCAGAGCGGAGCAGCGCCGGAGCGGAGCAGAGCAGAGCTAAGCAGAGACGGAGCGGAGCAGAGCAGAAACGGAGCGGAGCAGAGCGGAGCAGAGCAGAGCAGCGGAGCGCAGGAGCGGAGCGGAGCAGAGCAGAGCAGGAGCGGAGCAGAGCAGAAGAGCGCAGGAGCGGAATGGAGCAGAGCAGAGTAGAGCTGGAGCAGATCAGAGCCGGAGCGGCGCAGAGTAGAGCAGCGGAGCGCAGGAGCGGAGCGGAGCAGAGCAGAGCAGCGGAGCGCAGGAGCGGAGCGGAACAGAGCAGAGACGGAGCGGAGCAGAGCAGAGACGGAGCGGAGCAGAGCAGAGACGGAGCGGAGCAGAGCAGAGACGGAGCGGAGCAGAGCAGACTAGCGTCGGAGCGGAGCAGAGCAGAGACGGAGCGGAGCAGAGCCGAGCCAAAGCGAGGCAGAGCAGAGGAGCGCCCGAGCAGAGCGGAGCAGCGCCGGAGCGGAGCAGAGCAGAACTAAGCAGAGACGGAGCGGAACAGAGCAGAAACGGAGCGGAGCAGAGCAGAGCAGCGGAGCGCAGGAGCGGAGCGGAGCAGAGCAGCGCCGGAGCGGAGCAGAGCAGAGGAGCGCCGGAGCAGAGCGGAGCATAGCAGAGCAGCAGAGCGCAGGAGCGGAGCGGAGCAGAGCCGAGCCAAAGCGAGGCAGAGCAGAGGAGCGCCCGAGCAGAGCGGAGCAGCGCCGGAGCGGAGCAGAGCAGAGACGGAGCGGAGCAGAGCAAAGCTGCGCCGGAGCGGAGCAGAGCAGAGACGGAGCGGAGCTGAGCGGAGCAGCGCCGGAGCGGAGCAGAGCCGAGCCAAAGCGAGGCAGAGCAGAGGAGCGCCGGAGCAGAGCAGAGAAGAGCAGAGCTGCAGCGGAGCAGTACAGAGCAGCGCCGTAGCGGGGCGGAGCAGAGCTCAGCAGAGCCGCAGCAGAGCCGGAGCGCATCAGGAGATGATCCGAGGCGGATCCGAAGCGGATCCGAAGCGGATCGGAAGCGGATCCAAAGCGGATCCGAAGCGGATCCGAAGCGGATCGGAAGCGGATCCGAAGCGGATCCGAAGCGGATCCGAAGCGGATCGGAAGCGGATCCGAAGCGGATCCGAAGCGGATCCGAAGCGGATCGGAAGCGGATCCGAAGCGGATCCGAAGCGGATTGGAAGCGGATCCGAAGCGGATCCGAAGCGGATTGGAAGCGGATCCGAGGCGGATCCGAAGCGGATCGGAAGCGGATCCGAAGCGGATCCGAAGCGGATTGGAAGCGGATCCGAAGCGGATCCGAAGCGGATCGGAAGCGGATCCGAAGCGGATCCGAAGCGGATCCGAAGCGGATCGGAAGCGGATCCGAAGCGGATCCGAAGCGGATCCGAAGCGGATTGGAAGCGGATCCGAAGCGGATTGGAAGCGGATCCGAGGCGGATCCGAAGCGGATCGGAAGCGGATCCGAAGCGGATCCGAAGCGGATTGGAAGCGGATCCGAAGCGGATCCGAAGCGGATTGGAAGCGGATCCGAAGCGGATCCGAAGCGGATCGGAAGCGGATCCGAAGCGGATTGGAAGCGGATCCGAAGCGGATCCGAAGCGGATTGGAAGCGGATCCGAAGCGGATCCGAAGCGGATTGGAAGCGGATCCGAAGCGGATCCGAAGCGGATTGGAAGCGGATCCGAAGCGGATCCGAAGCGGATCGGAAGCGGATCCGAAGCGGATCCGAAGCGGATCCAAAGCGGATCGGAAGCGGATCGGAAGCGGATCCAAAGCGGATCGGAAGCGGATCCGAAGCGGATCGGAAGCGGATTGGAAGCGGATCCGAAGCGGAACCGAAGCGGATCGGAAGCAGATCCGAAGCGGATCGGAAGCGGATCCGAAGCGGATCGGAAGCGGATTGGAAGCGGATCCGAAGCGGAACCGAAGCGGATCGGAAGCGGATCCGAAGCGGATTGGAAGCGGATCCGAAGCGGATCCAAAGCGGATTGGAAGCGGATCCGAAGCGGATCGGAAGCGGATCCGAAGCGGATCCGAAGCGGATCCGAAGCGGATCCAAAGCGGATCCGAAGCGGATCCGAAGCGGATCGGAAGCGGATCGGAAGCGGATCCAAAGCGGATCCGAAGCGGATCCGAAGCGGATCGGAAGCGGATCCGAAGCGGATCCGAAGCGGATCCGAAGCGGATTGGAAGCGGATCCGAAGCGGATCGGAAGCGGATCCGAAGCGGATTGGAAGCGGATCCGAAGCGGATCCGAAGCGGATTGGAAGCGGATCCGAAGCGGATCCGAAGCGGATCGGAAGCGGATCCGAAGCGGATTGGAAGCGGATCCGAAGCGGATCCGAAGCGGATTGGAAGCGGATCCGAAGCGGATCCGAAGCGGATCGGAAGCGGATCCGAAGCGGATCCGAAGCGGATCCAAAGCGGATCGGAAGCGGATCCAAAGCGGACCAGAGCGGACCCGTGCGGACCAAAGCGGATCCGAAGCGGACCAGAGCGGACCCGTGCGGACCAAAGCGGACCCGAGTTGACCCGAGCGGACCAAAGCTGACCCGAGCGGACCTGAGTGGTCCAGAGCTGATCCGATCGGACCAAAGCTGACCCGAGCGGACCAAAGTTGACTCGAGCGGACCAAAGCTATTCCGAGCGGACCAAAGCTGACCCGAGCGGACCAAAGCTGATCCGAGCGGACCAGAGCGGACCAAAGCGGACCCGAGCGGTTCCGCACGAACCCGAGCGGACCAAAGCTGATCCGAGCGGACCCGAGCGGACCAAAGCTGATCCGAGCGGACCAGAGCGGACCCGTGCGGACCAAAGCGGACCCGAGCGGACCAAAGCTGACTCGAGCGGACCAGAGCGGACCCGAGCGGACCAAAGTTGACCCGAGCGGACCAGAGCGGACCCGAGCGGACCAAAGCTGAACCGAACGTACCCGAGCGGACCAAAGCCGACCCGAGCGGACCAAAGCTGAACTGAGCGGACCAGAGCGGACCCGAGCGGACCAAAGCTGACCCGAGCAGACCAGAGCGGACCCGTGCAGACCAAAGCGGACGCGAGCGGACCAGAGCGGACCCGAGCGGACCCGAGCGGACCGGAGCGGACGAAAGCGGACCCGAGCGGATCCGCACGGACCCGAGCAGTTCCGAGCGGACCAAAGCTGACTCGAGCGGACCAGAGCGGACCCGAGCGGACCAAAGCTGACCCGAGCGGACCAGAGCGGACCCGAGCGGACCAAAGCTGACCCGAACGTACCCGAGCGGACCAAAGCCGACCCGAGCGGACCAAAGCTGAACTGAGCGGAACAAAGCTGACCCGAACGGACCAATGTTGACCCGAGCGGACCAAAGTTGACTCGAGCGGACCAAAGCTATTCCGAGCGGACCAAAGCTGACCCGAGCGGACCAAAGCTGATCCGAGCGGACCAGAGCGGACCAAAGCGGACCCGAGCGGTTCCGCACGAACCCGAGCGGACCTGAGCGGACCCGTGCGGCCAAAGCGGACCCGAGTTGACCCGAGCGGACCAAAGCTGACTCGAGCGGACCAGAGCGGACCCGAGCGGACCAAAGCTGACCCGAGCGGACCAGAGCGGACCCGAGCGGACCAAAGCTGACCCGAACGTACCCGAGCGGACCAAAGCCGACCCGAGCGGACCAAAGCTGAACTGAGCGGACCAGAGCGGACCCGAGCGGACCAAAGCTGACCCGAGCAGACCAGAGCGGACCCGTGCAGACCAAAGCGGACGCGAGCGGACCAGAGCGGACCCGAGCGGACCCGAGCGGACCTGAGCGGACGAAAGCGGACCCGAGCGGATCCGCACGGACCCGAGCAGTTCCGAGCGGACCAAAGCTGACTCGAGCGGACCAGAGCGGACCCGAGCGGACCAAAGCTGACCCGAGCGGACCAGAGCGGACCCGAGCGGACCAAAGCTGACCCGAGCGGACCAGAGCGGACCCGAGCGGACCAGAGCGGACCCGAGCGGACCAAAGCTGACCCGAACGTACCCGAGCGGACCAAAGCCGACCCGAGCGGACCAAAGCTGAACTGAGCGGAACAAAGCTGACCCGAACGGACCAATGTTGACCCGAGCGGACCAAAGTTGACTCGAGCGGACCAAAGCTATTCCGAGCGGACCAAAGCTGACCCGAGCGGACCAAAGCTGATCCGAGCGGACCAGAGCGGACCAAAGCGGACCCGAGCGGTTCCGCACGAACCCGAGCGGACCAAAGCTGATCCGAGCGGACCCGAGCGGACCAAAGCTGATCCGAGCGGACCAGAGCGGACCCGTGCGGACCAAAGCGGACCCGAGCGGATCCGCACGAACCCGAGCGGACCAAAGCTGATCCGAGCAGACCAGAGCGGACCCGTGCAGACCAAAGCGGACCCGAGCGGATCCGCACGAACCCGAGCGGACCAAAGCTGACCCGAGCAGACCAGAGCGGACGCGTGCAGACCAAAGCGGACCCGAGCGGATCCGCACGAACCCGAGCGGACCAAAGCTGACCCGAGCGGTCCAAAGCTAATCCGAGCGGACCAAAGCTGATCCGAGCAGACCAGAGCGGACCCGTGCAGACCAAAGCGGACGCGAGCGGACCAGAGCGGACCCGAGCGGACCCGAGCGGACCTGAGCGGACGAAAGCGGACCCGAGCGGATCCGCACGGACCCGAGCAGTCCCGAGCGGACCAAAGCTGACTCGAACGGACCAGAGCGGACCCGAGCGGACCAAAGCTGACCCGAGCGGACCAGAGCGGACCCGAGCGGACCAAAGCTGACCCGAACGTACCCGAGCGGACCAAAGCCGACCCGAGCGGACCAAAGCTGAACTGAGCGGAACAAAGCTGACCCGAACGGACCAATGTTGACCCGAGCGGACCAAAGTTGACTCGAGCGGACCAAAGCTATTCCGAGCGGACCAAAGCTGACCCGAGCGGACCAAAGCTGATCCGAGCGGACCAGAGCGGACCAAAGCGGACCCGACCGGTTCCGCACGAACCCGAGCGGACCAAAGCTGATCCGAGCGGACCCGAGCGGACCAAAGCTGATCCGAGCGGACCAGAGCGGACCCGTGCGGACCAAAGCGGACCCGAGTTGACACGAGCGGACCAAAGCTGACCCGAGCGGACCCGAGTGGTCCAGAGCTGATCCGAGCGGACCAATGCTGACCCGAGCGGACCCGAGCGGACCTGAGCGGATCCGCACGGACCCGAGCAGTCCCGAGCAGACCAAAGCTGAGTCGAGCGGACCGAAGGTGATCCGAGCGGACCCGAGCGGACCAAAGATGATCCGAGCGGACCAGAGCGGACCCGTGCGGACCAAAGCGGACCTGAGTTGACCCGAGCGGACCAAAGCTGACCCGAGCGGACCAGAGCGGAGCCGAGCGGTCCAAAGCTAATCCGAGCGGACCAAAGCTGATCCGAGCAGACCAGAGCGGACCCGTGCAGACCAAAGCGGACCCGAGCGGATCCGCACGAACCCGAGCGGACCAAAGCTGACCCGAGCAGACCAGAGCGGACGCGTGCAGACCAAAGCGGACCCGAGCGGATCCGCACGAACCCGAGCGGACCAAAGCTGACCCGAGCGGTCCAAAGCTAATCCGAGCGGACCAAAGCTGATCCGAGCAGACCAGAGCGGACCCGTGCAGACCAAATCGGACGCGAGCGGACCAGAGCGGACCCGAGCGGACCCGAGCGGACCTGAGCGGACGAAAGCGGACCCGAGCGGATCCGCACGGACCCGAGCAGTCCCGAGCGGACCAAAGCTGACTCGAGCGGACCAGAGCGGACCCGAGCGGACCAAAGCTGACCCGAGCGGACCAGAGCGGACCCGAGCGGACCAAAGCTGACCCGAACGTACCCGAGCGGACCAAAGCCGACCCGAACGGACCAAAGCTGAACTGAGCGGAACAAAGCTGACCCGAACGGACCAATGTTGACCCGAGCGGACCAAAGTTGACTCGAGCGGACTAAAGCTAATCCGAGCGGACCAAAGCTGACCCGAGCGGACCAAAGCTGATCCGAGCGGACCAGAGCGGACCCGTGCGGCCAAAGCGGACCCGAGTTGACCCGAGCGGACCAAAGCTGACTCGAGCGGACCAGAGCGGACCCGAGCGGACCAAAGCTGACCCGAGCGGACCAGAGCGGACCCGAGCGGACCAAAGCTGACCCGAACGTACCCGAGCGGACCAAAGCCGACCCGAGCGGACCAAAGCTGAACTGAGCGGAACAAAGCTGACCCGAACGGACCAATGTTGACCCGAGCGGACCAAAGTTGACTCGAGCGGACCAAAGCTAATCCGAGCGGACCAAAGCTGACCCGAGCGGACCAAAGCTGATCCGAGCGGACCAGAGCGGACCCGTGCGGACCAAAGCGGACCCGAGCGGTTCCGCACGAACCCGAGCGGACCAAAGCTGACCCGAGCGGACCAGAGCGGTCCCGAGCGGACCAAAGCTGATCCGAGCGGACCCGAGCGGACCAAATCTGATCCGAGCGGACCAGAGCGGACCCGTGCGGACCAAAGCGGACCAGAGTTGACCCGAGCGGACCAAAGCTGACCCGAGCGGACCCGAGTGATCCAGAGCTGATCCGAGCGGACCAAAGCTGACCCGAGCGGACCCGAGCGGACCTGAGCGGATCCGAGCGGACCCGAGCTTACTGCTTACGTGTTTTTGTTCGACGTTAATATTGTGAAGGTATCATTCGACGAGTACATTTTTTTTTTTTTTTTCTCCATAATATTGATCACATATAATGATGTCAGCGTGAACGTATAAAATATTTCGGAGAGAATATTGTTAATAATAATAATAATAGAAAGAAAAATGTAAGAACGTTTTTTCGTCGAATAAATCATTAATGTATTTGCTATAACATCGATCGCATTCTCATGAAATTAATCCACCATCGTCATTTAAAGCGGATTTGAATTTTCTCTGTACGAAAAACGTTACGGATACCGACACGTAATGGAAATGATGCTGACGATGAGTGTTACTACGAGATAGAGGTATTATGTGACAGGATGGAGGAAGGGAGAGTTAAATTGTAACACGATATATAACTCGCTCATGCATAACTATTTGCAAAATCTAATGCAAAATCTTTATATAAATATATATATAGAAATAGAGAGAGAGAGAGAGAGAGAGAGAGAGAGAGAGAGACTGAATAAAACTAAAATATATAGAAAAAGAAACAGAACATGCAATTACGCGTTTTTCGAATATCAAGGAATAACGAAAAAATGAAAACGAGTAAATATAATATCGTGAATATATTATCGAGAATAAGTAGTTATAAAAGTCGACCTTATTCGCGTCATTTTTTATTTTTTATCTATTATCGTAAAAAATAATAATCGTCATGCGATAACGAGATTCGATTCGGAAAAGGAAAGAAAAAAATAAAAAAATAAAGAAGGAAAGAAGAAAAAAAGAAAGAAAGAAATAAAAAAAATATAACGATATCGAATTAAATTCTATATAGAGTAATTCGTATTCCTTCGTATTTTTAATATTACCGGTGAATGATATTAATTAATTATTGTATTAATCGTTTGGATTCGAGATAATTGAAACTAATTATCGTTATCGGTAACGCCAATAAAATAATATTGCTTAATGAATATAATGATGATGATAACAATAATAATAATAATAACAACAACAACAACAACAATAATAACAATAATAATAATAATAATAATAATAATAATAAATAATAATAATAATAATAATAATAATAATAATAATAATAAAAATAATAATAATAATCGATATATCTCTATCGTAATAATGGCATAAAATAATCGATAAAGACAAGAGAAAAAAGAGAGAGAGAGAGAGAAAAAATTTTCCATTGTAATACATACGTATATATAAACGCACACATACGCCTATCGCATCCTTGGCGTTAACATTACCAAGATATTACGTCTTTAAACTCATTATTTTCTTTGAATCGTTGATAACGCAATCGATATGACTGTTATTACAAAATCAAGTACAAGCGATAAGAAACCTCGCCGGGGAGTCGAATAACGAAATGAAAACTGTAACTGTGACGAGTATGTTTCTTTGACGATTTCAAAGTGAATAATAAAAAGGGGAAGTAGGGGAGCGGGGAGAGGAAGAGAGGGGAAAACAAGAGTAACGATTAGATTTCTTTTGTATAATGCAATGCCTATCTTACAAACATTGATAAGCATTTGGAAACTAGAGTCTGAAGTTTCTTTTCGCGTACATAAGAAAATAGATGACTAATGTTAGAAAATGAAGTTCATTGTTTCTAATTAATCTTCGTAAAACGATCGCGTTTTAACTGCATATATAAACATATATATATATATATATATATATATATATATATATATATATATATGTTATATATATGTTATATATATATATGTATATATATGTTATATATATATATATATATATATATATATATATATATATATATATATGTTATATATATATATGTATATATATGTTATATATATGTTATATATATATATATATATATATATATATATATATATATATATATATATATATATATATATATATATAAAACCTCTCTCGATAAATAATTACGGACGGAATCGTAATTAATCTCTACTAACTTCGATCGCTTTCGATCGCTTATCTTTCGTTCCCTTTGATAACATTTCTCTTCGTCCTTTCGTTGGAACATTATTCTTCTTGTTCTAATTAATTATCTATCCTTCTGTTTCCTCTTAAACTATCGTATAAAGTTTTCCAAGTCCTCGGACATACGAAAATTTAGGTCAAGATCTCTCTATTCCTTATTCGCCAAAGTACCGATGCATTTCAGGCTACGTATTAAGATGGATTTGGTTATTACTAAAGATCGAGATTAATGGCTTCTCAATCTAAGCGAAGTAGGTAAAGGAGGCTGGTATACTCCTTTTCTCAAACTTCTCATCGGTCTTCCTAACTTGGCTAATTTTGCGACATGTTAGATTTCATGGGAAACTGTGTGTGTGTTTGTGTGCGTTCATTACGTAATCATATAGACATATATAGAAGAAGTATAGATGAGAATTAAAACGCATAAGGTACAATTTAACAAAAGGGAAGATAAAAAAAGTCCAGTATATTTTCATGATCGACATGTTCCTTAATTGTTTAAACAAATTTAAAATAGATACTTCTGTTAAGTTCGTAAGGAAAAATTGAAAAACTTTACAATTTCTAATAACGTTTTATCATAATTTATCAGACCAAAGTGATAAAGAAATGTTGGGAAGACTTTTCAAAGTTATTAAGGTATCTTAATGAAGAGAATGGAAGTTACGAACAAGTTAAAAATTTTGTTTTAATTTCCTATAAGATTCTCCTTTGAAATAAAAAAAAAAAAAAAAAAAGAAGAAGAAGAAGAATCCACTAAATTGGTTTTAACCTTTTAGTAGTGTCTGTGGAAGCTTACCTGAAGAAGTTCGTTAAGATCTTCATTTTGTTTTTGTAAGAACTTACAGATATTGCCTAAATTGACATAAATTGACAGATAACGAACACCGTAGCAATTTTTATTCAGATATTCCTGTATGTTGTCAGAAAAAGTTTTAAAAGAATAATCTAATAAACTTTCGAACGTTGTATACATTTATATGATTTTTTATGGGTACGTTCGTGTCACGTTGACGTCACGAAAATAACCATTTTCCCTAAAACCGTTCGTATTAACAGCGAGAACGTAGTGAAAAAGAGACGGAAATTGGATCGACGAAGCGTGCAGTATATACGAGCTATTTTCAAAGGGACTTTTCGTACAGAAACTTTTTTTTTTCTTCTTTTTTTTAAACGAAAAGGGAACACCAGGAAAATCCGGACGGCCCTACGTATTATTTCCGGTGCACTTGATCCGAACTACGTTCAAACTCAACGTTCGTTCGTTCGTTCGTTGTTCGTCATTCGTCGTTCGTTGATTCAACGTGTACCGTTGGTCCTTTGTGTATTCGTCGCCTGTAAAATTTTACCATTCGATCCGAGACGAATGTTTATTCGCGAAAGTCGTTCAACGAGCCAACAGGCGTGACGGTTTTCGATTTTGTCGAGCGTGACCGACCAGCGAAATCAAGCCTGGAAACGACAGCGTTACTCGGCAAATTAAATATTTTGTTAAAAGACCGAAACGTTTTCTCCAACATAGTTAAGCCAATGAATTTTCCATGTTAGATTTAATTACTACTTACATGTTGAATTTTAAAACCATTGATTTTCCTGCCAAGAATAAACTCGAATGATATAATGGATTTTTAAATGGACTTTTAAAGGTAAGTATTTCCGAACGACAGCCTTTAAATTCTACGGTTGTAAAAATTGAAACAAATGCAATTTTTCGTGTATAGGCGAAACAATTCCTCTTTCCTCTTTCCTTTCCTTTTCTTTTCTTTTCCCCTTTTCTCTTTTTACCTTTCGGTGAACTACTTTTAACGTGTTGTAAAAAATATTTTCCATGGTACTAAAGCCATTTCGTATTTTTCCTCTGAAATGAGACCAGCTAAGTATTGCACGTACCATTCAGTACTAGTTCTTTTCTCTTAAACCTACAAGGATCCGCATCTTTTTGAAACAAAGTCCAAAGAAAGGTCAGTTTTTCGATGGTACAAAAACTTCTGTTCTGTATGTTTGTAGAACAATGCTTCCCTTTAAAGGTGCTCTCCATTAACCACCATTAATGGGAGTAATGAGAGAGAAAAAAAAAAACAAGATTAAAGAAGATATATAAAATATTTTCAAATGGGTTTCAACGAAAGTGTTTTAGTAGTTTTTCAACGAAATTGACTTAACTTAAGAAAACCGAAATATTCATTCTCATGGGTACGGCCAATTGGAAACTAACGTTATTATTCCGGCTTAACTCGTCGTGGTTACGATGTCGGACTTCGAAAGTCGAAATTAAGCTCGGGGAACTAGCCATACCAATAACGGGAGTTACGAGCCTGTTCAGTTTTACCGCAGTCCACCCAAACCTTCTCTCTCCTGTCTATGTCGTCCTATTATTTATTTTTGATCGTCACAGAAGCTGAGGGATTTCAGAATACGATAAAGTTTCAACTTTATACTCCATTATTCGCATACCGTTGTATAGCATTTTCTACAAAATGATCGGTTCGAGTGTAATAAGTTAAAAGAAAAAAAAAAAAAAAAAAAAAAGAGAAAGAAAACAAGCAATCCAAAAAAAGGCAAATTTATATTCAATTAAACCGCGCAACGACACTAACGAATATTCTCAACCGAAAGTATTCACAGACGAGCGAACTCGTAATTAATGGCAAACTTGTTCTTCGAAATGAAATATAGCTCAATTAAAAGTACTGGATCGTTCCTTAAATACACAAAAGGTTCCCTCGAGCTTGCAAACCGATGAAGCTTGGAAATTCTCGTTGAACTTTCCTTTTTGGCGTCTATTATACGAGCAACATTATATCGACATGACGACGTGCTTAAGACGGAGCTCAGTGATTAGCCTAGCGAACGCTAAATTACCGAATAAAGTTCCTATTCGGCGCGAAACCATTGTAAAGTCAGCAGTTTCAAACGTTTCTTGGTATGCGAATGACCGTCTCCCTCTGAATTAATAGGCAATTCTCTAGCTGTTAATTAACGTACACTATTACCTCTCTTTCTCTCTGTCTCTCTCTCTCTCTCTCTTTCTCTATGTCTGTTTTTTACACACACACACACACCCACACTTACACTTACACTTATATATACACAAATATACTGCAAATGTTCGCCTCGGTATACTTTCGCTCGATGGAAATTATTATTATTGATTTTATTATACAATCGTCTCATTTTTCATTAAGTCGAGCGATAAAACTGCTGAGAGGTATATTTCTTGCTCGGTTAGAGAAACACTGGCTATACTTATGACCCAGAAAATAAGTATGTCGCGTCTAAAACTCGTTAAGGAAGAAGGAGAGAGAGAGAGAGAGAGAGAGAGAGAGAGAGAGAGAGAGAGAGAGAGAGAGAGAGAGAGAGGGAAAGGAGGCAGGGAAGAAGTTTGGATATGAAAATTACAAAATTAATTTCCATAGCGAGATTAAGTTCGATCTCGTAAAAGATAATTGCCCTGGATCCGCTTTAATTTTGCGAGGTAGGTCGAGATAGAACTCGAAGGGACTTTCTAAATTAAAATCGTAAAAAAGCGAAAAGACAGAGAGAGAGAGAGAGAGAGAGAGAGAGAGAGAGAGAGAGAATGAAAAAAAAATTGCTACCCTAGACGAGGACGAGGAAAGTTTCACGAAATGTTTTGACGCGAGTGACCTGCAATGCCACTCGGATTACGACGCGTATCGCGGCCGCGGAAGCCAAACGAAATCCGGAAAGCTGAATTTCCGGGCGCGCCGAGTAAAATGTTTCATCGTGTTACCCTCTTTCATCTCTGTCCAACGTAACCGAGAGCAGAATTTTCATTCTTTTATCTCTTTTTCTTTTGCACTGACGACTTTTATGGAGTTCGTCTTCTCTGAAGAAAAAAAAGAAAGAAAGAAAGAAAGAAAGAAAGAAAAAAAAAGAACCCCAAACTAAAATAAAATGAACAAATGAAATGAAACGAAATGAAGTAGAAAAATAAAAAAAAAAAAAAGAGAGAGATTTCGCTTTTTTCGAAATAAATATTAATTACGCTCTTTTAATATTTTCCCGTACGGACGAGAAAATGTAAAATCCTGATTATTACGCGTTTCCTTTACTTTTGCAGAGATGCAAAAAATATTTATCGAATTTTTTCTTCTTCTCAAACGTTTAGAAAGAATTTTGGAAGAATACGAGGTCGTTCGGAAGGATGTCAATAAGTCTAAGGTAGAGAAAGAACAAGATCGTTCTTTATACTCTCGGTCTCCATTTCTTAAAGATCGATAAACTCCATTTCGCGAAAGAATGTCGTTACAGGTGAATGAGTGGAAAATCAGAATCGCACCTGCGCGTTTAAATGACCTCTTGATTTTCGTGAACAAGAGAATACCTCTTTGTTCTTACGTATATTCGACTGGTGACTAATTAACTTGGAAGCCAATTACGTTTCTCCTTCCACCTAGACGATAATCATATCTACTCTAACAAAGAATTTTCTCTCGAGGAGAGACATTTCCCCGATGCTTTTATTGCTTTCATGTCGCTGTATAAGGTTCATTTCGCCGAGTTATATTCGAAAATTTGTTCTCGAGATTAAAAGATACGATGATATTTATTTATTAAATATATATATATATATATATATATATATATTATTTATTTATTTTTGTTTATTCAATATATATATATATACACGATTAAGCGAAAAATGATTAAAAGGAAGAAAGGCCGAGTAAAATTGCGTTGGGATTTTAAAAGAAGAGAGAGAAAGAGAGAGAGAGAGAGAGAGAGAGAGAGAGAGTACTTGTCTTCGAAAAAAGAAAGAAGAAAAAAAAATTCTAATTGATTAGTCGAGTATTTAAAGGTACTCTTTAGGTTAATGCCTCTTCCACTTTTTCCCCTTGATATGGAAACTTTACGAGAGGGTTGAAGAGTTAAGACTCAAGGAGAGAAACCATGGCAAAACCACGCCAAAGCCCTGTTACGTTTCGAATTCAAATTTTATTTGAAATCCGATTACCTGTAGAATGTACGAAGTTTACCGAGATAACCCAATTTCATCGACACGCGTAGATTTTCTAAAGGACCTTCTCGTTTCTCGCATGAGAAATAAAGATAATATATTTTAACAGATACAAGTATAATAATAACGACGACTTTTGAGGAAATTATCGATCGTGGATAATACCATCTTTTAATTGGTACATTTCGTTTGCGATATATTAAAATGCATTTTAAGTGAAATATCCGAATCCTTTTTCAAAGGATTCCTAATATTTCAGGATTATTCTGAAACAAATGAAAAATATCTTGAATCGAGGAGAAGTTTCGCTGAAAGAAATTTATGAACGTGCTTGAGGATTTTAAGCATTTGCTCGGAGTATAAGTTAAGAGTGAACCGAGAGGACTATTCGTCGACTCACGAATCCCTTTTCGAATTCCTTTTCTTCTTCGGTATCGTTGGTGTCTGGGTTCCTTGCAAGGAGGACGGTGAATCTGCCGTCTATGAATCTGACTTGGTTCAAAGTTCAAAAGCGTTACCGTCATGAAGCAGTAACAATGAATTACTTATATTATCCTATTCACGGTCGGCGTTGTAATTTTCTCCGTAAATTTCCTTGTTTCGCGTCGCAGTTATCACAGTTTGTGATTCCAACGTAATAAGAGGATCACGAAGAAGAAAAGAAAAAAAAAAAAAAAAAAAAACAAAGAAATAGTACCATAGAAGAAAATACATATTTTATTTCACGAAAATATTTTTCTTGCATTACTACAAGTATTTGTACGGAACGACCCGTTCAAATAAAGATAATAAAAACAAGCGTTAATTACGATCGAACTTTGTAAATTTCCATCATTAATTCTTCCATCCTGCGTAATATCATTAAAGCGTATAATTCATTTTTCAATTTTCCAACAGAAAACACAATAGACCCGTCGATGAGGCACAATTTTCACAGCGGATGATAGATGATCCGCTCGAACTCTGAAATTATTTGAATTAGCTTTTACCGGGATTTTTCACGTTAATAACAATTTTAATTGGCCGAATATTCCGCGTTTGAGATAAATCCAAATATATAGACTCAATCGAGTTCGTTGTTGTTTGATCACGGAAGGAAAAAGTAAAAAAAAAAAAAAAAATGTGAAAAAAGCAGGCAAACGACAGGATAAAAGAAAAGTTATCGAGAGCCATTATCTCTGCTTTTCTTTATAGTCTTTCAACGAATAATCTCAAATTGTATGAAGGAAGGCTCTAACAAGACATAATACATAGTGAGATCCAAAAAAGGAGATAAATAGAGAAGTCTACGTTTTTTTTTCGGATTTGGCGAGTAAGCCGCTCCGAGAGAGAAGGATCATTCGCGACCGGCTAACTTTGTATTATGCAAGGCTACGCTAACGAACGCTCTACAGCATTCTTTTCAATGGTGCTTCTCCTACGAAAGCCTAGGTAAAACTTTTGAACGTTCACGGGAGTTAGCGACGCCTTCCGGTAGTGAGATTAGAAAAGAACAATGGGACAAGGTGTACATGATAAGTAAGTACACGAAACTGAATTGGTAGCGATCCTGCTTTCTATTTTAAAAGCATCCTACAGAGATAGCTTCGAATTTATACGGTGTATGAGGATCGTTATTTACCGATAACAATAAGACTTTACTCAGTGATCCTCCGTCCTAATAATTCACAATAGTTCGCGAACATTTCTATGGTATTCAACGGAGATTACGTCAGACAATGTCTGATAGAATCGCAAAGTGTGTACGTGTCTCTAAATAATATAAGTAAAACGTTCGTACGGTTAAACACACCGACGAAGTTTCAGATAGTTACAAATTTCCGAAGCAATTTCCATATCGCGATCTGACGAATTGTAGAAACCGACTATGGTTTCCTATTGAGATCGGAGAAACGCTTTCCTGTCCTTTAATCATTCGAATATTGTCTCGGAAGTATCGGGACGACTTTGCAGGGAAAAGTTAGGACGTTTCGCGCCATCGAAGCGATTCTCACCGCGGAAAGCGCAGAGACTGGGAAAATCAGATACGGCGAGATACTTCGGTTAAATCCAATATCCGCGGAATGAAGCGGAGAATTCTTCGCTCGACGACGACGATACCATTGTAATAACAGCTGATTTATATGCCCGAAGCTACCAACTTTGGCCCAACTCACCCTCCATCCCTTCTACTTTTGGCCCTAACTCCACCTCACGATCCTATCGTTCTTTTTGGTTTCACGTGTCTCTCCTGTTCTACATGACTCCCTCTATCCTACGGCTACATATATCTTCTCCCTAATATTTGTTTTCCATTTCAAGCTTCCGAGCGTTTTTCTTTTTACGTCTACACAACATAATACATATCGTCGACGTCAGCTTTTTATCCACGAGTCCTCGTCATTGTTTCTTTGTCAAAACCTTTATCCTCCGTTGTTTCTTTTACGATCAATCGTCTTACTTATTTTTCCTTCCTTACGTTTTTCTTAATAATCCATGTTCGGTTTGATTAAAGTATCCCAAGGAATCAACGCGGTTATCGGATATATTTGCCATACGCCGGAAGGTGTTTTCTGATAAAATATTTTCTCTTCGACCTCGGCTTAGATCTTACCTTCGTCTGGATTTAATACGCCCAAGAAATATATTTTTCGTGCGAGGAAAGATTCTTTTTTGAAATTGATCGACGAGTCCTATTTCAACGGATCGAAATCTATCGACACACAAGTTATTATTTTCTTGAGAAAATGTTAAGACATTTTCAGGAAAGTAAATGCATCGGGAAAATCGATTAAAGAAGGACTCTCTCTCTCTCTCTCTCTCTCTCTCTCTCTCTCTCTCTCTCTCTCTCTTTTCCTCATTGAAATCGCATACCAGAAACGTGACATAAATATTTTTCTGAGGACGTTATAACGGCTACGACGGATCGCGAGCAATATTTCTGATCTAATGAAATTCTATCGTGGCGATTGAATACCGATGTACGGCCGATAGAATAGTGTGCCTCATAGTGGCTCTATTAATTTCACATCCTGCTTCCAAAAGCACTCGAGCGGGTAACTTTTAATGACATTCATCGATCCTTTACCCTGTGTTATTAATCAAGGTATAATATTGAAAGCAAAATGCACAATTTGTCATTCGGTAAAATTTCATCATCGATTCTCGAACTCCATTGTATTCAATTGGATATTATCTAAATTTAATCTAAACCGCCAGGTTATTTTTTTTTTTTTATTTTGTTTGATATTGCACGTAGAAGATTGTTCGGCATCTAATTTGGAAGAAGCTCTCTCTCTCTCTCTCTCTCTCTCTTTCTTTCTCTCACTCTCTCTTTCTCTCACTCTCTCTTTCCCATAAGAGAAAGTTATTAATTTCCCAAGGACACTATATCATCCCAGTAAGACCTCTTAACACTCCTTCATCTCTCGAGCAAGTCTCCTTTGGTGGAAGATTCAAATCCTCTGTGAGGCAGCGTTGAGCAATTAAATCTGGTTTGCGTCAGATTAATTTTGCACTGTCGTATGGCTAGTGTTCTCTCTCTCTCTCTCTCTCTCTCTCTTTCTCTCTCTTTCACACACATATACACATCTCCGACTTTGGAGGAGAGCGAGATCGCAGCCGAGGTAACGAAGGAAACGCGAGTAAGGGCGGAAAACAGCGCAACGCGGTAAAGCCATAAATTCGTTAGAGATTAATCGGTGCGCCCACTGGAAGTGTCTGCAAGAGACCCGCCTTGCTTTTCCTCGTGGTTAAAGGTGAACGTACGTACGTGCAGCTCGTACATAACGACGACTTCAGCGTAATGCCGTTCCACAACGGCATTACGAGCTTTAAAAGAAAGAACTCCAAGCAAATTGGAACGAGGTTCCTTCTTCAGCTTTCCCAAATTGCTTTTCTTCTTCTTCTTCTTCTTCTTCTTCTTCTTCTTCTTCCTTCTTCCTTCTTTTCGTTCTATTAATTGCATCCGAGATTTTTGATCTCACCGGCGAGAAAACTCATTAATATTATACGTGTTGTATCATAAAGCGTAATACAGGATATATATATATATATATATATATATATATATATATATATATATATATATATACATATATATATATATACATATATATATTAAAAATATCCATTAATGAAATTTTGGTGCAAAAAGGAGAAACATTAATTAAAATATTATACGATTTTATGAGAACATTTAAGGTTCATAAAACAATTATATTTTGCGTTCAGAAAATTATTGAAAAAATATGAAAAAAGAATCGAAGAAGCTACGAGATATAATACTCTTTCGAAATAAAAACTCGCGTGTAACTTCGTTGCCTCGAGGTTATCACAAGAAACGCAAGAAACCGACTCTCTTAATAAAAATCCGATTATTAATTAAGCTAACTGGTTTTTTTTTTGTTTTTTAAGCGTTACGAAAGCTCGTTTATCAGAAATTTAAATCCGTCTATCATTATAATCCATGAATTCTCGAATTCGTAACAATGCATGCAATTATATTAAAAAAAAAAAAAATAAAAAAATAAAAAAAGGTACAAACAAACACACACGCGCTCGCGCATATTCTTTCTCATCTCATAAAATCCGACAATAAATAATTATAGCCACATTTGCTGAGAACCATTAAAACCATACCTATATTCGAATACATACATACATACGTAGACGTAAACGCATACATTCGTAAAATTCGTTGGGGAATGATTTACGGATGGTATTACAGAAAATTTTCATGCGGGATGGCACAGCTCCTGGCGTTTCTCTTTTCCATTTTTTTTTTTTGTTATCATAAAAAAATGTAAAATGTTTTATGGATGATAATCGAAGCGACCATTGTAATAAATTTTTCTTACTACCTGGTTATAACCGAACAATCCAATAAAAAGAATTGGATGGCTGTTTTCTAAGTATCTAAGATATGGAATAATTTCGTATACGTGTCTCTTTGAATCGTTTAGACTGGCGTGCTTATATGTAAAAGAGAGAGAAAGAGAGAGAGAGACAAAGAAGGAAAAGAAGAGAGTGAGAGAGAGAGAGAGAGAGAGAGGGAGAGAGAGGGAGGAAGAGAAAGAGCAAAACCAGGCAAACCGCGATTAAATTGGAATTACGAATCGATCTGTTGAAATCTCCGACCCTAAAGTACTTCCTAGCCACCGCGTTGCAATTAATTAAACTGGCGACCTGATTGCGCTGCGCTTAATTACGACGATTGTTTGGGAAACTTTGCTGACGTGTGCGACTTGCGTCGTTGATTTTCTTCTTTGTCGCGACGAAAGAAGTCGAGCGAGAAAACATCGATGAAATATCCCATTCCAGGTTTGCATGAGAAACCGACTCACGTTTACCGTGGAAATCACTACGCTGTCTTACACATTATCTTACGTTCCTTTTTCTTTTTTTTTTTTTTTTTTTTTTCTTTTGCCCACGCACACGGTGTATCATTGGATAAACCGCAAGGAAGGAGAGATTATATTTTTAACGATGACAAGCAGATACATTTACATAAAACAAGCAAAAGGAAAACACTACAAATGTAAAGGAAGTCTAGGACGAAATATATATGTGTGTGTGTGTGTGTGTGTGTGTGTGTGTGTGTGTATAAACGTAGGTACTACATAGGTAGGTTAGGCGAGAACTCTTTCTCACGACGACGCGATAAATCCAACGTGTGGATTCTTTACGGCCTTGCGGAATTCCGTAACCATTTGTCCTCATTTACCAAAGCAACAAAGCCGATAGCGTCGGTCTTTGTTTCGAAAGCCATTAGTAAATTACCTCTCTTTGTCTCTCATCGTAATCAAGGCTATTTTTCTTTCAAAGCATCGCGTCCACGTTTTTAAACGACGACAGTAAAGAACGCGTGTCCCTTCTCTTTAACTCTTCCTTTGTGAGATAAAGCCCAAAAATAAACACTAATTAGTACAGACTGGCCAAATATATATATATATATATATATATATATATATATATATATATATATAATCCCAAGATTTAAATGACCGTATCGTTTTCAGAAATAAAGGGGCGAAAATACTAAATAACGTCGAAATAATATAACGTCGAATACGTATCAAGTAATTATCCCGTCGTTTCGAGTAAGAAAATAAGCGAGAAAGAGAGAGAGAGAGAGAGAGAGAGAGAGAGTAAATGGGATATTTATTTTATAATTCCGCGGTAACAATTTCTAAAATTTTGATAGAGTTCGGAACAAGTGTATAATTAATATTGTTATGAAAACAAGGGAAAATTTTGAAATACAGGTGGGAAAAGTTCGGCCTCGCTGGATACTCGCAAGAGGGTGGCTCATAGGAGATTAAAGAGTGTCAGGATTAGCTAGCAAACGAATAAGCTGCCGTAAATTAGAACTGCACCGAAGCTGCCTTGTTACGTTCGCATTACTATTTCCTATATACATACGCCGCAGTTGTATACTTTCTCTCTCTCTCTCTCTCTCTCTCTCTCTCTCTCTCTCTCTCTCTCTTTCATTCTTTTTTCTGCAAGCATTGGATTTATGTAAATAGATGAGTATATATATTTTATAAAGGTGTGTATACGTGTGTATATATATATCTGTATATATTCACCTAACTCCGAGCCATGAAAATATATTCAAGGATAATATTAACAAGCGCAATCAGTACATTTTGGCAATTCTAGTATGCAATTTCGTACGTACTTCGCGACTCGAATCTCTCTTTTTCTTTCTCTATTTTGATCGATCGATCGATACAGGAATTCTGATTGCACGAGAGTCCTTCGTAGGGTAAGTATTCGACGTTATTTCGATAGAAAACGATTTTACAATGTACTAAAATCCAACTTTACTTCGTATCGTATCTTTTCTCTCGTTTTTTAACTTTCTTGTATCGCTGTACGAGAGCGGACGTTCGCGCGAATAAAGATAGAGAGAGAAAGAGATAGAGATAGATAGATAAATAGAGAGAGAGGGAGAGAAAGAGAGAGAGAGAGAGAGAGGGAGGGAGAGAGAGTACGTCCTTTGCGGATTACGAAAATAAAGCGGAACGAAGCTTCGTAACACGGACGTATACTTTGCATCTCGCGGGTTTCCGCGTAACGAGCCAATCAGAACTTCAAACAAAGCCGTGCATTCTCCGAGGCGGGATTTTCTATTTCGTTTATGCCCGCCGTCGTCTTTCCTCCTCCTATCCCGACAACCTGAAAGTAGGGTAATCTTTATCATTTTTTTTCCCTTCCCTTTTTTTCTTCAAGAATAAGGATGTATCCCTTAGGAGAGAGTATCAACGTATGCCGTGAATAACGTTATACTTTTAGAACGTAGTCCCTTAAGATATGGCATGCCTGATATCCGTTTAAGATCAGTTGAGTTGAAATACTGTTTGCCGCGAGTCAGCTTATAATATTGAAATGAAGTTGAGTGGAGACTAGCAGAGTGGCCCGTCTTCAAATTGCGTCAGGAAGAAATTTACTCAGTGCAATTTCCCAACTTAAAGTTGTTCATCATTCCACCCCCCTCCCCATCCCTCCCGTGGTTTTATAATAGTTTACGCCAGCAATGAATCTGGACATAATTCTTGGACGATTTAAATGAACAAGGTCTCGTTTTAAAGAAGAAGGTTTATGCAAGGAGATGGGTTACCAGAACTTTTGAAAAAAAAAAAATAAAAAGAGAGAGAACTTGGATTTTCCTTGGAAAAGAATCGTGCTGTTTTTTTCTATACTTTTCTTTTTTTTTTTTTTTACAAAGATAATCATCACAAAAAGTCTTTTTTAAGACCAGTCCACTCAATATCATTACTATAATAATAATAATATGTGTTATATAATGATAATGATAAGAGGAACGAATAGAAGAAGTTAAATATTATATACATCAGGAACACTACATTGATGAAATTCTTTTATGAAATCGACGTGAAATAAAAGTTGGTAGTAATGAAGTAATTAATTGGTAGTAAAACAGGGTTTTTTTTTTTCTATTTTTCGATTAAATAAATAGATCTCGCTACACTATTGATTTAAAAACAATCGCCTTGAATACTAACACACACACACACACACACACACACACACACACACACACACACTGGTTTCACGTTTGATACGAGAAAATATAAAACCTTTCGATTAGATGAGATCCAGGATGGTTCTTTTTTTTTTTTTTTACTTTCCGATTAGATAAATAGATCTCGTGATACTATTGATTTAAAATTCACCGTATCGAACACAAACTGGTTTAAATTTTTCTACGGTAAAATATAAAACCTTTCAATTAGATGAAATGTGGAACGGGGTTTTTTTTTTCTACTTTTCGATTAGACTAATAGATCTTGCTATACTATCGATCTTACGCGCTTTCTTCCAAATGACATTAAATGGGATTGCAATTTATTTCGATTTCAAAAGAATAATTATATACAAGTAACGTTATCGTTAAATCGTCCATTACTTAACAGCCACATCCACGCGGTGAGACTTTCTATTTTCGTAAGGGCCTTCGTTTAAACTTTCGAGCGGGTCGCCCTATTTTAAATCAAGCTCGATTTAATTTCATTATCCTCGTCGCAGCGATATTCAGGATGCCAATTTCTTGTTATCAGTTTATATCTTTTTACGCGCTCGCACGCATTCTGTCACAATGTCTGACTTTATTATTCTTTCCGAAAATACTTTTAAACGGGAGTTCACTGAAAAGGGACTTTTATAGTTGGGCGAGACTTTATTAAAAAGGGACTTTTATGATTGGGTGGGATCTTTTACTCTTTACTTCCTCCTCCTCCTCTTCTTCTTCTTCCAGGTTGAATCTTCCTAAGAACCCTTTTTTTATTTTAGGTTGAATCCATTTATCGTCAAGGGAGTTACGACTCACATCGATTAAGATTTTTATACGAGGGGAATTTTTGGAATCGTTTCGCATTATACGTAGAAAGATCCTTTCCCCCTTGCAGCTATGATAGGTAGAACATTCGTATTGGTGGGCGCGAACACAGGCGTGGGTGGGTGTTCATGGGAGCGATTAAATCGAACCATAGACTCCGAAGTAATTTGCAGAATCGCGAAACCACGACCGATCGTACTTAATAGCTGTGACTGAAGCTTCCGGGGTTGGATGGTTGAGCTATCGGTCACCCAAGCTTAACCCGTCTGTAGTTAGCGTTGAGATCTGAATTCTCGCTAATTGTAAATGGCACGTAATCGCGAAACTTAAATTTTGCTTCGACTTTTATGCAACAGTAATATAGTAATATAAAAGAACAATGTTACTGCGAGCTCGTGGATCTCCGAAACCGATTAACTCCACGTGATGAGAACTGGATACATTCGCTTTCGGAATAAAGTGTATCATTCTTTTTATTATATACATTCGATCTCAAGTAATTTCAGATATTTTTAGTTTTTTTTTTGTTTGTTAAATACATTACTATCTAAGTCACACACGCTTCGAACGAGATATGGCGAACAGCCTTTAATAAACGTGATCTCATAGAATATTTTTACGTTTGCGAAATTAACAATTTTTTTTTTTTCTTACAAGAAATGTAGTCCATTCGTTCACGAATCGTTTTTAAAAGGCAAGAATTGATCACAGAAAATCCAAATTATTCTATAAGTCAGTGAGGTAAGTACAGATTACATATATATATATATATATATATATATATATATATATATATATATATATATATATATATATATATATATATAAAGAGAGCACGAAGAGAGTCCGAAGAGAATTTCTTACCTGGTAGCTTCTTGCAGCAACAGGTGAGGTGGCACCCAAAACTTAACCCTGAGAGCGAATCTTAAAGGCACCACGCCTCCACCGGTCTGCCTCTCTATAGGATTTCTCAAATTCAACCAGAGTTCTTCGCCCTTTGCATTCTGATATTTTAATCCGAAATAGTCGCATTCTTTGCTGATTCCCAAATAGTCGCATGCCTACGAACAGACAAATTTTTTTTTTTTTTGTTAATGTATGATTAAAGTATATCGGGGAGGAAAAAAAATATAAACATAAAAATAATAAAATAAACGCGTAAAATTTTCCAAACGATTAAATCCCAATTGTTATCGTATATCCAGAAATTTTACGTCGAAATATTAATCATAGTTATCGTTTTGTTCCTATATACATATATATGGTTCCATATCCTCTGTCTCTTTCTCTCTTTCTTTTATATCTCCAAGCTTCCTATCTAACTGGCTTCGATGTCGCACGTATAATTAACCGTTTATTCGGACGTAGCGGGCCGATTAATCCGCACAAAACCGCAAGCCGATTCATGGGGAAAACAGCGACTCGAGCTGCCAGAACGGCAAACAAATTGCCGGTCATAATTTAGAAAGTTACTACAGGAATGGATGCGCGCACACGAACACAAACACAAATATTATTCCCCCGCAAAGCTATTATCCACACGCACATATTTTTTCTCTCATATGATTTCTATCCATTGTCGTAAAAAGTCTTTTCTTCTTCGGATCAAATATAATATGGTGAATAGAATAAAAAAAGAAAAAACACGGAATTCATAGTTAAGTAATTATGAAACACGGTTATATTGGTTTATAAAATTATTATATTTATCGTCGACGAGAGTTTCTTTTTTTTTATTTTTTTTTTTTTTTTTGCAAATAAAATTCTGATTAATGCGGATGACTTCGTTTGATTGTACTTTTACCCGGATTACATAAACATTTAAAATCTCAATTATTAGTTTATTAAAGGGTAAATTTGTCAAACGAGAGTTCGAGTCGGTTGGCTCGAATAATCAAAGCCCTACCGAAAGTTACTTGGAGTGTAAACTGTTTACATAGGTATGTATATCGCATTCGAGTTTCCAAACCAGCACACTATTCGGTTTACCCAACTGGTCATTGTCACGGTAGCTTGCATCCTGATTGCCTATCGTACCTTCGAAGTGTTAGCTTTTAAAAACTAAATTCGTGTCCATCGTTTCAACGTGATTTTTAAATACATTGAAGTCCATTCTCCATTCCTTCATCGTGTTTCGAATTATCGTGATACATTCGAACGCACGATCTAATTACCATATATGGCTTAATTACAATTCCTAAGGTCTCCCTGTTACGACTGATTTCCTTATTACGTGGCACGTTTGCCATTAATGGATGTCGCCATTCGACTAGATGGACGTGATCCATCAAGGTTACTTTTCAAGATCACTATTCCTCGATGGTCAACGAGTTTTAGTAGAAAACGTTTCGAGTCTCTTGACGTAGTATCAAGATTTCATTGGAATCAATATTGTTTTATATTACGATCGTTTTTATTATCATTGATATTTATCGGAATAAACATTAAAATCGCTACGATAAACTCGTATTATTGATATCGATTACCCGAATACACTAAAATACTTTTATTAAAATATTTTCCTTGTAAAATATTCTACGGTATAGAATTATATATATCCAAAAAATATGTTCGAGTTCATCGATATCCATATCCCGAGAGTCTCGTTCGGGAATTATTAAAGAAAAATTGAGATGGTTATTTATACAAATTAAAAAGTGAAAAAGAAAGGGAACATGATTTAATCGACGAGGGAAAGCCGAATGCCAAGGGGAAAGAAAGTTCGAGCGAAAATTGGAATCTCTAACGATTCCAATTTTGATGCGGCCACCAAAGGAAAAGTTGACTGGTTTCCTCATTTCTCTCGGAAACAATGAACGGACCTTCCTCGAATAAATATTGAACTTAGTAAGAGACGAAGGGCGAGAAAGAAAAAGGACAACGGATCGAGCCTTTGGACGTTCATTACAGTCGATCGCTCTTTTCGATCGAGTCGAGATACTAAAACCGTTCAAAAAAAAAAAAAAAAAAAAAAAGGAAAAACAAAAACAAGACAAATAAAGGAACGAAAAAAAAAATATATATATATACAAGCCTTTGATGAGATCCAATTTTGTACGGGGAATACTGAACTTTCCTAAAATATAAAATACGTTTCATCTCAATTCGCTTTCGGCGATCTTCGAAAGCTTCCTTTAAGTTACTACACCAGAGAATAATAAGTATTCGCCACTCCCTCCCTCACCCCCGTCCTTCCTCTTTACTGTACTTTCATCTCATTTCCCGAAAGAAAACTTTGTTCTTCTCTCATAGAAACACACGGGCTGCTCTCGTTGAGGATTTAACTTCCTTGTTAATTTTTTCCCTTCCTTTAACGGTGCGAAGAAAATACGTCCCATTCAATACCACATATATATTATTATATTTTATAGATCGTACATTTTACTTCCAATTGTTTCGAGTTGAAATTATTACTGCTTCAACAAACGAAACAATATCGATCGGTCGAAATATTCTAGTGCCAAGAAGAGAACTTGTCGTTACCTCATGTAAATGGCTTGTTGTAAACCGTTAAAACTATTTTCGTCAGAGATTAGCTGCCACTTGCGAATTTTGGAAAACTCGGTCATGCGCATAGCGATAAGGAAAATTCACGGAGAGTGAAATACCGGTTGTTTCTGGTGCAATAAATTCCATCTCTCTGTCTCGCTCTTTCTCTTTCCACTTGTCCCTCCCCTCTCCACCACCGCGGTAGAGGCACTTTCGTCGTTCCAATGACTCTCAGCAACAGTAAAAAAAAAAAAAAATCTCAAGATGAATAGTTGACGCTGCCAAGTATTACTCATCTTAGCCTTGTTTATTCGTCGGACGTTAAACGCGTCAAACGACGTTAAAGTCAAGAAAATCTTGAACGACCCAACGTTCTTCTTTTCTTACTCCCCCACCCCTCTCTCTCTCTCTCTCTCTCTCTCTCTTCCTTCTTTCCCTTCGGATATTCTAATCTTGCTTTTTTTGTTCCGTTTTTGTTTTCGTCGAAAAAATCGCGATAATTTCACGGCGAACTTTTCGAGTGTCGTGCTGCATGTAACTGGGACAAAAATCTACAAAAACTAAAAGTCGTTGGAAATACATGGCTAAAAAATATGTAAAATCTCTTTGCTCCTCTTGTTGCCATGGATTCGACAAAAATCCAATAAAAAGTGAACGACACGATGTTCAGTCGACCGAGCGAACTTCATATTTACTCATAAAGTCGTTCATTTCGCTCAAACAACGGACTAGCTTTGACATAATCCGTATTAGAATTCGTACCGACTAATCGGATAAAGATTAAAGTTACAAACCATAAATTACGATGATTTTATCCGATTAATTGCCCGTCGATCGATTGCACTATCAAATGTTGGTTTAAATCGAAACGAGATCGTCGAATGCATAAATCGAACCTATAAATCGTTCGACAGATTGCGACTGTCCATTTAAAATCGCGTCTTAATACGATAAATAATTTTGTTTCCCCGATAGATCCGAGCCAGTAAATTCCACGCTCGTTATATCTACGAATACTAATATTTCATACGATCAATCGTTATAGATTTATTCGTGAAAATTTCGTTCGAAAAGAATTCTTTAGGTCGCGTTAATATATATATATAATATATATATATATATTTTTTTTCTTATTACTCGTGACAATATGCGAAAGGAATTTTTAATTGTGACAAAAGCAACTGAAATATCGTCGACGAATATGCAATATTGTTTTAATTTGCAATTACAAGCTTCATTACTTTAGCACGTAATGATAACGATTTTATCGCGGTTTATTTAAAACGAGAAGATAAAGTCGAATTTCGAGAGTGCACCGGTGAGAGAAAGAGAGAGAGAGAGAGAGAGGGAGAGAGAGAGAGAGAGAGAGAGAGAGAGAGAGAGACAGATTTTAATTATGGAACCAAACGATCCCATTCGTTTCGAGGTTGCTTTTGAATGAACCGTTTCGAGTGATAGTGCGCTTTAGCGATCGAAATGTACCCTCGGGAAACCTCGTTGGAAGGAAAAATCTAAAATGCAGAAAGCATGTTCCACCGCATCGCCCTGTTCTACCTGTAAAGTTTTTTCTCTCGTAGATTTAACGTAACGCAAATAAAGGGAGAAAATTCATTTTAATCGCGGCACAATATGCAAATTATTTTATCGAACGTCAACGTCGTAAAATTTAATCATTCAAGATGTTTTATTTCAATGTTATATATATATATATATATATATATATATATATATATATATATAAAGAGTAGTTCTTGTTTTGCCGATCGTTTCGCAATATCGAATCTTTCTCGCCTTTGTTCTGATTGTTTAAAATTCACAGCACGTTCGGAAGAAGGAAATACTGTGCGGTTAAATGGAAGAAAAAGAGATAGATAGATAGATAGAGAGAGAGAGAGAGAGAGAGAGAGAGAGAATGAGAGAAGTGGAAGAGGAAGAAAAGTTCGTAGCTCGTTGTGGGTGCAATCGTTTTCGATATCTCGATATCGCATGTCACTTTTGGCGCGGTTTTCGAATACAATAAGCGACACGGACGCGTCGACAACGAGAATTTCTGTTGCCTGTGGATTTGCTCTGCCCCGGGATACAATTCGCTCGATCTCTTTTTATCTTTCTTTCCCGTTCTTTCTCGGTATTCGTTCAAGCTCGATGCAACGTGTACGCGACATGCACGCGTGCATCGTCGACTTTCATAAATATTCAGATGGCACGGCAGACCGTTTTGAAAAATCGCCGGTACGATAACTTCGAGGGAAAGAGACGGAGAGGGAGAGAGAGAGAGAGAGCGAGAGAGAGAGAGAGACAGAGATAGAGAAAAAGAAGAAAATGGGAGAGACGAAAATGGTTAGACAAAAGAACGCGTCGAGTGGCGCCATTCTATTTTTGCTAAGTACGTGTACGCGTTACGTGTATATCTGTGGGCGAATAAATTTCAAAAATTGATTCGACGAATTAAAAACAAAATTATTAAGAGATTTTTAACACAAATTATTGACGAAACGTATAATACCGTTATAGAAAACGAGATATATCGTTAATTATTTCTAATTAACGATTAAAGGTTAAACGGTGTGCGAATAAGTATCCATCAATTTTGTCGGAATAATTATTGCGAATATATATATATATTACGCGAGATATATTCAATTTCGTTAGGAATATTAAGGCAAGGAAAGATCTTTTGTTTTCATTTCGTCGGAGTTAGAGACGCGAGCTCTTGTATTTGACGTACGCGTTAGTATGCGTAACACGCACGTTAAAGCAAAGTGTGCGTGCGAGTGTACGGTGAAAGCGCGACGACTACTGCAAACGAAGTAATTTGCATTCGTGCCGTCAAAATTAATACCGGCAACGGCGGTGGCGGCAAGAATTAAATAAACTCGTTAATTCGACGCGGCGCCAACGACACGACGAGCGCTTCGCTTCGGCTTGTCCGGTTGACCATAATCGGCAGATTTCCGATGATGTTTCTTGCACGATTACGTATACATATACATATACGTATACATATACGCATCATAATACAAACAGCGTACATCGACAACTCCGAAACGAAAATATCGATATCCTCGTAAAGTTCAAGTACGATCGATTCTAACGACGATTACAATGTTATTCATGAATCTAGCGTAAAGCCTTACCGTTTAACATCGATTGGTAGAATATTTTGGCATACCTATATACATATATCAAAGACTTAGATTGTTTCATGCGATAATAGATCGCCTATTATCTAAAATAGTCGACCCATTTAGAAGTTCTCGAATCGTTCGCATACGGTATACAGTTTAGGACGTAGTTTCGGGATAATCGGTGAAACTCGAAAGCCGATCTCTCACGACAACCGTAGACGAGGATCTCGATCGATCGTTAAATTAATTTGTCTAATGAGAACGAGAACGATTGAAAAAAAAAAAACGCATAACGAGGGCTCGCGTGAATAAGTTGTGAAAAATATCGCGAATCACGTTTGAAAGATATTATTAGAGATATCGATGGTAAAATTCGAAATAAAGCTTAACGATCCGTCTCTTTTTGTTGACCGAATTATTTATTTTTACGTATATATATATATATATATATATATATATATATATTTCGCCGAATTTATCATGGAATGGTTATGAATTTTCCATCATACATGTCGAGATCAAAGGACATCGATGTCGATGAAAGGTTCAAAATGCATTTTATACGTCAACGCAACTAACTAAATTGAGGTCTGAGAGAAGACTTTGCTCACGTTTTTTTATTTTTTTTTTAAACCGCGGAAATGAAAAGATACATATACTTTTGAACTTTCTCTCTCTCGCTCTCTCTCTCTCTTTTAATTCTCAAAGTTATAAATATTAATATCGAACCGATGAGCGAGTTGTTTCTTCTCGATAAAATTACGGGAAAGTGAATGAAATTTTTTTTACGATTTCCCGCTTTGAGAGAAGAAAAAAAGGGAAGGAAAAAAGGAAATAATTAAGAACGCTCGAGCTCGATCCGCGTGCGCAAGGAAAAGGAAAGAAAAAGGAAGAAAGGAAAAAAGAATTACAGCGAGCTCGTTAGGATTCATTAAAAATTCCACGTAGCTTGGAAATTTTTAAAGCGAGCGTGACGAGGAGCCGACATGGACGCGTTTCAGTTTCCTAGCTTTACGAGATTGCGTCATGTTATTATAAGGGTAACAGAATTTAAAAAGGAAGACGTGAGGAACGTTTAACGCTTCTCGCGTTGCAATAATGCAAATATATACGGTATACCGAACGAAATGTAAAGATAAACGAACGACGACAGGATAGGTAACAACATAAAACTCGTGCGTATCGATTAGGAAATAGGAAAGATCAAAGTTTAAATTCAAATTCGAGAGCTTTTGAGCAATAGTATCGGAGGTAAGCACCCAAGAAATTTAAAATGACATTACGTGTTCCACGAATTCTCAGATAACGTGTTCGTTTCTACGAGATCTTTGAGTCAAAGATAGTAACCGGGAGGGGAGGATCAAACTTTCCAAGAATTATCGACAATTTTCTCTCTAACGGCGAATACCGACTCGTGCGTAACGTCTATGTGTACTCGAAGAGATTTGATTTTCAAAGGAAGCATTTGCCTGGTATTTTACGAAAGGCTTTATGTAATGAATTTTCGATTTACGATACACAAAGTTAAAGGCCGAATGCATCTCGAATTTCGAATTACCTACAATGGGAAACGCACGCTAAGCGTATTCTCCCTTTCGTAATGGCGTTAAAAAGAAATGAAAGGAAAAAAAAAAAAAAGAAAAAACGAAAAAGGAAAGCAGCTCCTTCGATATCCTCTCGCTCGCTTCGTTCCTCGCTTAAACGAAACTTAACTCTCGTAGCTCTTCGTGTTCGCACTTTACTGGATGTCGGGGATAATGGAGGTCACAATGAACGATTCTCCGTTTCGCACGGAAAGAGAGGAACGTGACCGACCTACCGAATCCCTTTCGAAGAGTTCTACGATTTTCTTATTTACCCTCCTTGCAATTTCAATTGTGGAATCTCCGTGAGAGCTTGCGCGTTTTAATGTCAAAATAAAAAGTTTCACAAAAATTTTTGAAAATCTCCAACGACCGTTCGAAACGAACGGGAAGATAAATGTGAGAAATGAAAAATGCAAAGAGAAAACGAAAAAAAACAAAAAAACAAAAAAAAAAAATTCTCAAAATAAAGCGTAACCGAAGAATCAACTTTCGATCGCGCTCGTTCTATTATTTCCCGTTAGAAACATTTTGGATATTTTTAAGAGCTAATCCGAGAACAGCGCGTAGGCGTAAAGAACAAACATATGTTAAGTGCGTACGATACGCCGGTTCGTATATTTATAGATCAAGAGAGAGCGCGCGTGTCGCGCTAAGTGAATAATTTTCGATATCGAATCGAAATGTCCACGTAATCGTTCCATTTATAAGCATTACTTTCTTTCCACTTCTACTTCTCCTTCTTTTTTTATCGAGTCTACCGTACGTACGAAGAAATATAACGAATCGCGTACCTCAAAATATATTCTTATCGGTGTACGTAGTGTGATATTTAAAAACAACAATGAGAAGGTAGGCAAACAATATCGAAAGAATTTACGGGATAACAAATCACTCGGATCAAACGAAAGAGATACCTGTTGCAAAGAGAAGAACGAAACGAACCCATCCGTACGTTTCCGACAGTAGGTATACGGCCAAACGAAAATCTAAGGAGAGAGGGAGGGGAGGAGGGAGAGAGAGAGAGAGAGAGAGAGAGAGAAAGACAGAGAAAGAGAGTGTGTGTGTATTCATGTGCGAATAATGCAATTTCAAGAAGGTAGCCGATGTGTACGGTGTGACGTTATTAATGCGATTCACGAGTCGTTGATCCGGAATGGAAATCAATTTTCCAGAAAAGCGGAAGTTCTATCCAAGTGAGAGAGAAAGAGAAAGAGAATTTATCTTCGGCGTTAGGCGCGTTACTTCCACCGTTTCGACTGGGGGGTCCCTTTTACATCGACGTTATATTCCGCGGTAATATACGTACTCGCCATTCCCGGCATAAGATTCTACGGTAAAACTCAAAATGCAACTTAATTTGAATTTCTCTCTCTCTCTCTCTCTCTCTCTCTCTCTTTCTCCGTTTTTTTTTTCTCGAGCACATTTCATCATCAAACCGTTAAGTTCATTAGCCCGATTCCAGACACTAACCCATACAATTATTTTGTTTAATACTTGTTCGAAGAAACAAACGATAATTGTATCGAGTATTGTTCTAAGAGAAAAAGAAAAAAAAGATTTTCGTTATGTCGACCGAAGGATAATCAAAATCTACCGATGCTATTTAGTTCCGTTTATTGCGAATATTCCCCGTGAGGACCTTAATAAAATGGAATAAAACAAAGGGTGAAAGTTATTATAAGGTACACCCGAGAGAGAGAGAGAGAGAGAGAGAGAGGGGGGGAGAGAGAGAGAGGGAGAGAGGGGGGGAAAGAGGAACATTCGCCGAAGTATTTCGACAAAAGCGTCGAGAATTTCGAACGGCAAGAACTTCCGAGAGAACAAGAATTCAGAGAATCCTCTGTAAGAATTCTTAGTAGGTCCAAAAGAGAAAAAAAGGCCAAAAAAAAAAAGAAGAAGAAGAAGGTATCTCTAAAAGTAGAAGTTAAAGAGAGTCCAGTTGGACGATATCCTTGGACGCAAGTTACTCCGATACTTTTTCTGTAATTAAAGTTACTTGTGTGACCATGAAAGAGATCAGTGAAGTATGCAAAAGTTACTTACGAAGTAAAAAAAAAGAAAAAGAAAAAGAAAAAGAAAAAGAAAAAAAAGAGAAAAGATAGAAAAAAGTAATAAAATCGAATGGATAAGAAAGTTTACGAAACTTAACGAAAGTAAATAACATTGTTTAAACTCATTCGTATATTGTCACGATCAAACAAGACCAATTTTATCGTCGATCCTGATAAATGGAACGCAAAATGTCAGCCATAGCGGAGAACTTGATCGTGACTAAATTACAGATAATAATTTGACGAGAGATTACGTAACGTTTTATCGGCCCCGAGGCGTATTTCTAGAACGGAGTAAGTAAGTTCAATGGTTAAAACGATAAGGAAACACACGTGAGTTTCTGCCGTACCCCGCGAGATAATTTTATTTTGTCTAAAGCATTCGTGCTCCCTGCATTGCGCTTATGCCGTTTAATTATGTACGTACGTTCCCTAGTAAGTACGTGGCAAATACACCGAGAGATTGTTGCAAGAGAAATCGAGGAATTGCAAATATGATGGTCCAACGCGGTGCACTGGCCTCTCGGAAGGTCAACTTTGTTTACTGCAACGATCGCGTACGAGGAATCTCGCTGCTGGTTTCCAGCGAAGTAATCGCCTCTCTCCGGTACCCAACTCCTTCCCATTATCCAGAAAAACAGATATAGTGTTAGAAAAAGAAAGAAAGAGAGAGAGAGAGAGAGAGAGAGAGAGAGAGAGAGTGAGAGAGAGAGAGTGGAACGTCGTAAAAAGATCGTAAAATAGCATCTCCTTCCTCGATCTCGAATCATCCTTCATTACACCATCTCTCGCGAAGATTTATAACTTCCTTCGGAGTTATAAAACTTTACATCCGTTCGTGGTTTATATCATAGAAATTTATTATCGAAGGAGAAAATCATCGCACGGGGTTTTCCATTTTTCAAAAGAAAATTCGAAAAACATGACTGCACAAGATTAATGTCTCGCTTCGAGTATAATACGTAAATAAATCTAATTAAAACGCACTTGATTGCATCCTATTTAAACGAACAACAAAAGTATCCTTACGAGACTGAAAAGTAAATTTCACCGATCGTTATCTTCGCTTTTCTGCCATTAAAAAAAAAAAAAAAAAAATAAAAAAAAAAATAAAAAAGAAAAATAAAAGAAAAGGAAAAAAAGGAAAAGAAATTAAACGATATCACTTCGGCCATTTTTCTCGTTGTAAGTAAAGCATAGAAAAGTCAGATACTCCTATTATACGAGAGGAATGAAAATAACCGTAATGTCCTGGCTTCTAAGGAGCACGAGAAAGTAGAACTGTTTCCTCGAATAAGACGCTTTAGAATCCTCTCTCTCTCTCTCTCTCTCTCTCTCTCTCTCTCTCTCTCTCTCTCTTGCCGTTTAATTACTTCTTACGAGAGTTCCTTCGAAGATAAATAAGAAACCAACGAGGAATCGTACGGTTTCTCAATCTCTTTAAAAATTAAACGACCGAAAGGGCGATTAAAATTTCATTTTTTTTCCATCATTCGTACGGCCCTGATAACCCTCTCTCTTTCTATATATATATATATATATATATACATATTTCTCTCTCTCTCTCTCTCTCTCTCTCTCTCTCTTTGTTTCACTCGCACGTATTACCGAAACGTTACTTCTTCTCTCTTTCTCTCGTACTCTTTGTTTCTCATACTGTTTTCGTTCTCCCGCTATTATTTATCTTCTGTTCGTTAACCCCGACGTTGACGAGGCGAGTCAACAAGGACTGACTACGCGTGCGTGGGTGCACCTGGCATATAAATCAGTCTGGTACGGGCGTGTAAAAAAAAAAAGAAAGAAAGAAAGAAAGAAAGAAAGAAAGAAAAACCTCCCGAAAAAAAGACGAACAATAAAAATCAAAAGAGCGAGACTAAAAGGCGAAGAGAAATGGGAATTAGTGAAGAAAAAAAAGGGGGTAAAACGATTGAACAAGACATTACGTGTAGGACGCTATTAGTAAGAGTTCTCTCGCTCTCTCTTTTTACTTACTTAATTCTTTTTCTTTTCTTTTTTTTTTTTTGGTCTACTTTTCTTTTTTCGTTTATTTCCTTCCATTCCTTGCTTGAGTATACGTCGAGAGTAAAAGGAGAGCAAAAGGGAGAATAAAGTGGTAGAAAGAAAGAAGGAAAAAAAAAAGGAAGCAAATGCGTACCTCATGAGTCAGCGTCTGCCATGATCGCGACCTGTTTACGTTCTAAGTCCTCTGACGAATCACTCGCTTTCCATTACGACCTCACTACTCACTCTTACCAACTTCCCCTCTTACTCCTCGCTCGAGACACATTTATTTTTTAAAATGCCGCGAAAAATAAGTGTAATTTCTGGATGATTTCTCTTGTTATCCTTCCTCCTTCTACACTCTTTACCTCCGTCGCAATCCCTCTTCCTTTTTCTCCAATACAATTCCTAATATTTATTGTCCCTTATTCACGTGGACGGAGAAAGATGCTAATGATACGGTGAAAGAGAAAGACTATAAATATAGTTCTTTCTTATCTGTGCGATAATTAAGCGCTTCACAATTCGAGGATTCATTCCTTCTAAAGAAATCGTTTCGAAGCTTTTCAAAGACACTTTCATAGTTGGCCGGAGTTTTGGAACGATGAAGTATTTTATTAAGTATACGATTGTATTGTTTTCTTTGTTCTTCTTCTGTTTTTTAATTAATTAATTAAGAAGCGTTTTACACCTCTTTTTTTTCTTTTTTTTTTTTTTTTTTTAATCTACAACGATATTTTCATTTAATTTCGTTCGATTGCAAGAAGGTAAATATATTCCTTTCTTGTTTCCTTTGAAAAATCGTACGAATGTATATAACCTTGAAACTTCTTCAACTCTAAAGGCTATAATTGGATAAGGTGCGTTCAAAACGTTTGCAATGTTTTACCACGTCGTTGGTGAACAGCAGTGACGATAAATTTTCGAGTCGCTCCAACTTGCTTCGTGCTCGTTTTATCCGTTAAAGAGAAGGAGAGAGAGAGAGAGAGAGAGAGAGAGAAGAGAGAGAGGGGAGAAAGTAGCAATATCGCAAACGAGCGCATTTTAAATTGATGAGATAATTCCGAAGAGAGTACGAGAGTAACGAAAGTATAAAAGTTATAATGTCAAACTTGCCTTAACCAAACTAACAACTTATCGTAGAAAATTCTCTTTCCTTGTACCTTTGACAATGTAATAATAATAATAATGCATATATTGTACTATCTTGTAGAATAAATAAGGAATAAGAAGAACCTGTGACCATTAACTTTTAACCCAATTTACGAAATTTCTTAAACGTAACGAATAAAAAGCAAAAAGGTAAAGAAAAATGTAATCTGGAAAAATTGATTTGACCGAAAACTTTAGCCGACGTACGACATTGTTACTCGTAAATCGTTAGGAAGTAATTCATCAAGTTCGGCGTTGATTTTCGAAAGGTTCGAAGTCTTACAAAAAAAAAAAAAAAAAAAAAGAAAAAAAGAATAAATAAATAAATAAAAACAAAAGGAATTCATCCATTCGCAAGGCTGGCCGACATTTCGTTAATGTCAAAGACTCCAAAAAGAGGAAAAAACACCGTAGTTACTCCTTGTCCGCCGTTGTTTCTTGCTCCCGATGGAATCTCAAAGGGGAATTCCTATCCGTGAGTCCCGTTCTCTCGAAACTTTCCCTCTCTCTCTCTCTCTCTCTCTCTCTCTCTCTCTGTATTTCCACCCCCTATTCACCATTTTGCCCATAGCTTTTCCACGAGACTTGTACTTGTCCTTCGGCGAGACCACGATGGACGACGGTTTAATGACCGTCGTGTAATTGAGGTTTTCCAGAGTTAAGACTCACTGTCAGAGTGGAAGAGAGGGATGTACAAAAGGGTGGTAGAGAGAGAGAGAGAGAGAGAGAGAGAGAGAGAGAGAGAGAGAGAGAATGGGGTCTTAGAGCACTTCGGCACGTCGCGCAACGTTTTTTAACGCGTTACCCTTGTTTCCGTTTTTCCTTCCTTCGGTACGTTTCTTTATTCGTTTCCTTCTCCCTTTTCTCAGCTACTTTTTTCTCCTTGTATCCTCGAGAGGATCGTTAGGAGACTTTGGTACAAGATGAGTAAGAAGAAAGACGGAATCTTTCTTCCGGGCGAATGGCTATTCTTGTGATATTCTTCGTGAAAAGAAAAATGTAGAGAGTTTCTTTTTTTCTTCTTCTTTTATTTTTCTTTTCTGTTTTCCCCGAAGATCGTGTTATATGTATATATATATATGTTTGCGCGCGCGCGCGCGTGTGTGTGTTTTCGACAAATGAAAAGTATCATTTTCTATTTCTCCCGGGATGTTCGATGAATCTAAAAAAAAAAAGAAAAGAAAAGAAAAGAAAAAGAAAAAAAAAGGACTCGTCAACGAAGCGCGAAAGAAGGAATAAGGACAAATAGAAAAAAAAAGAGAAGAAAAAAAAGGGAACGAACGCGAAACGATCGAGGATAGCCGAAGAGTTATCGTTTAATTTAATGACGTTTAATGATCCACGAGGTCGATCCAACTTGCAACGAGTATTATCGACGGACTCGCCGGGAGTTCTCGTTTGAAACTTTTCACCGGGACAGCCTGGACTCGACGAGGACTCCGAGAAAACTTTCTACACGAGTGTTAGCTTACAGGGCAAACATCGAAATACTTTAACAAAGTCGAGAGAAACTTTGTTGATGAGCGTTATGTATCAAGCTTGTTCGATGTGCAAACCTCGAGCTGTCTGTGCACGTACTATTTCGATACTAATTCGTACCAATTCAAATAATTTATTACTTTATATAACGTGTATCTACGTTTCAAATTACACGAGTAACATGTTGATGAACGTTATGTATCAACCTTGTTCGATGTTTAACCTCGAGCTGTCTGTTCACGGACTATTTCTCGATACTAATTCGTATCGATTCAAATAATTCATTACAATATCAAACGTATATCTTCGTTAAAATTGCACGAACTTTTCTACTAAGAATCATTCTAATCTTTAACACTTTACGATTCTGAGATTCGATATATCCCTAAATAAAAAGTTATTGCCGTTGAAGAAATTTTTCTACCCTAGTAAACACCTCTCTCTCTCTCTCTCTCTCTCTCTCTTGATTGCACGTAGAAACATAGAGACAGATGCATACACAGGAACACACACACACACACACACACACATACACACGCACACACACAGATGTATAGAGCAACGAACTGCTGTTAAATGTTTTCACAAGGGACAAGGAACTCCCGTTTTCTTATCGGTCGCGAAGCCACCGGTAATAAGTTTGAAAGAATTATGGCACTGACATTTCTCTCTCTTTCTTTCTCTCTCCCCGATCTATCTATCTTTCTCTCTCTCTCTCTCTCTCTCTCTCTCTCTCTCTCTCTCTCTCTCTCTCTCTCTCAGTTAAACGACACTTTTACCGCGACACGCGATAACGTTGTGCACGCCGTACCGAGCACGTACAATTTCCACGCAAGTTCGAAACTAAAGTGGACAGGGCGAGAAAGCGTGGTTGGTGCAAGGGGGTTGAAAAATAAATGAAAAGAGAAGGCTCTTTACCGGTTTATGCGAAGGAGCAAACCATTCCACTGGTAATACGACTTTTTTTTTTTCTTTTCTTTTCTTTTCCTTACATTTTCTCTTTCTTTTCTTTCTTTCTCTCACTATCTCTCTCACTCTCTCTCTCTCTCTCTCTCTCTCTCTCTCTCTCTCTCTCTTTCTTATTCTCTGTTTCTTTCCTTCTTTCATGCGGAGTACCAGAATCGAATTCAATAAGTATCGACTTCGCATTTAGTATATCGATGCACCATGCGTTGGAGACTGCAGCAGCAGCAAGGCGTATCGAGTTGCCTCGATACCGCGCGCATTTTACGGTCACAAAATTCTACCGTTCGCGTATCGCATCCAACCTCGATCCCCCTGGGTGGGGGTAACTTCCTTTTTCCCTCCTTCGTGAATTCAAAATATTTAAAATGGTCTATGGGAGATCGCTCGTTTCGGAGTAACGTGAAGTTCGCGTTAACGACTTTGATTATTGAAAGAAAAATAATTCTTATATCCTTTAATCCTTTGAAAAGTATAGATTACGAAAAGAAAATATCGAATAGAATGTAGGTGTTGTATCGCCCTTATCTTAATTTCCAAGAATCACGAGTCAGCTTGTTCGGCCACCACTAAGAGAAATAAACTCGCGTTTTCATTCCGAGATAAAGAAAAAGCTACGTCGTTCGAGAGATAACGTGATATTTCACCCCACGGTAATGCGCTGGCCTTTTTCCTTGGTGTTAGAAAAAAATTTGGTACTTCCAAGTGTCCGAGTAAGTTAAGAAACACAATGGACGATCTCGTTTCTTGCTTTCTTCTATAACTATACTATATATGTTATATAACTGTATATGTTATACACACACACATGTATATGTTATATACACACACATATATATGTTATATACACACACACATTTATATGTTATACACACACACACACACACACACACACACACACACACACACACTTATATATATATATATATATATATATATTTTCTTGTCATCCTCACCTTACTTGCTTTATATAACTATGACTTCGGAGTAAAGAAAGAGAAAAAGAAAAATAGAAAAGTCTACGTAGAACTTTTAATGAAGAATCTCTGTTCTCTCTTATACGAGTAAGGTTCTTTTCGACAACGCAACGAGGATACACCGATAATAAATAAAAAGAGAATCAACCATAAGACCGAATTCTTCAAATTCTTAATAACTCTGGATTATTCTATTTCTTTTTTTCTTTCTTCTTTTTTTTTTTTTTTTTTTTTCTTTTTTTTTCCTTTAACGCAATGTTTCGCGAAGAAAGTTATCATACAGTAGTTTAGGACTTAGGTGGATGAGTCATGCGACGTATAAAAGTTTAATTTATAAAATACCGACGAAATGTTCCGTTCCTCGTTAGTTCTCCGTTTATAAATAATAAACGCGTAATGGACGCTATAACGTCGCGGTCGTTAATAACGCGGCAATGGCGTCGCATTATCCCAAACGAGGAACGGCGATACCGAATGAAGGGCCACCACTGCTCGCCACGGTGTAATTTATGGACTGCTATTTAACTCTTTAACGAACGGCACACGGTCGTCCAAGCGGTACGGTGACTTTTAACGGGACGTTTCAATCGTCGTTATTTTCGCGTTCCACGTATTTCTACGTATCTTTTTAACCTTAAGGTCGAAGCGATCGTGAGGGAAAACATATATCGCTCGAGAAACGACAATTTATAGAACATTTTTTTGGTGACCGAGGTTAATTCAAAATGAATTTTCAAAGAAAATAATCCTAAAAAAGAAAAAAAAAACACGTGACAGAAAGAGCAAGGATATTTTTCTTTCTTTTCTTTTTCTCTTTCTTTTTTTTTTTTTATTTTTATTTTTTTATCCAGAGCGTATAATCACCATTTTTGCAATTCCTTGGCTTTAACGAGCTTGCTTAAAAATTATTAGAGAGATTTATAAATATTCAAAGTGTGAGTATATCACAGTGTGAACTCTCGTGCATGTGTTAGAATCGTTGTATATTGTCTCGTAGACTTTTCTATAGGGATAGCGATTCTTATCCGCGTTAAAGATGCTCAGAAAAGCTCGTGGAAAATAGCTGCCAGGAGATGGAGAGTTCGACGAACTCGATTTAAATTTTCCACAACGCCTCGCGGCTGTTACAACGACGACAACTACGATGAAGCCCTTTGTCCCTCGTGAGGTTGCCTAGACATTAAAAGAGCGAGAGAGAGAGAGAGAGAGAGAGAGAGAGAGAGAGAGAGAGAGAGACCGTTAAAGTGCAAATGACTTTTTCCACTTTCGGAACAACTCGAAAAGGTGTCACTCGACGTACTACCAATTAAATTCGATCCCATCGAAAATTCTATAAACAATGATCAAACGAAATTCCATCTATTTCTGATGACTACAGTGCTGACAGAAGTGAATTTTTTGTTTGTTTTTTTTCTTTACAGAACATTAGTCATATCTTATCGATAAATTGAAGATGCGATCGAAAAGTAAAAAAGGAGAAAAGATTACTATCATACATGGTTCTATAACGATATATTAAATAAATCTAAATTATCATCTTAATGTGCGTGCAACGTGATCATTATGGAAATAAAACACTCTTTCTCTTTCTATCTCTTGCATGGCAAGTCTCTCTTTCAGGCTTGGCTGGAGTACAATACTCCTACATATTAACTTGTTTGTCAGGCACTATCGTTTTACACGTAATATATATATATACATATTTATTATATTATATATATCTATATATATATATATATATATATATATATATATATATATTATATTATATTATATTATATACTATACAGGTGTCAATTATCCAAGCGCTATGTAGATCGTTCCAAGTAAATACCAAAGAGAAGTTTACACTGCACGAGCGAGTTAATTAGCATGGCGGGTATTCGCACCAGTGTGGACCAGTTAATTAAGCTGCTTTCCTTTCACCCATTCCTCTAACTCTCTCTTTTCCTTGTCCATACCCACACGTTGTATGTATATGTGTATATATATATATATATACAAACACACACAATTTTATTTTTGTTCTATATAGTTATATATATGACCGCGCAAACACACACACACACAAAGAGAAATAAAGAATCCAATTAAATTCACTAATGATGTCCTTCGAAAATGAAGAAAGATCCATTATTGTTAATTAAAAGAAGGAACACGTGTTTGCCGAAACGGATATCTTATGATAATGAAAATAAGCGACGATTAAATATATTCTTTTCTCTCTCTCTCTCTCTCTCTCTCTCTCTCTCTCTCTCTCTCTCTCTCTCTCTCTCATTCTTCGTAGGAAACAAAAATTCAAAAATTCGTTTACACTAACATAGCGTATCCTTTTTAGTAAAACCCTTAAAAGCTGGTATACATCTCTCGCGTTCTTGGATCTCGTAGAACGATTCTAACTCATAATTCCGATAGAAATATAGTGGATTCTTCGTTTGCTGGCGCACCACCAAAATTCGCTTTTCGATCCCACTTCGTTTTGGGGGTGAAAATTTTTCCAAAGATTGTCGATTTATCAGAACATCAAAAGTGACTGAGAAATTCTAACTAACAACCATCCGAACGTCATGGCTTCAGTAAAACATACCGTTGATTATATAGAAAATTTACGAGAGTAAGGATGGTAAGAGATAAAGGAAAGGAATCAAATAAAGGAGTTCGCGAAAAAGCGTAAGAGTTCATCTTTTGGAAACTTTAACGAGTGCTGCGTATACAAATCATCCATGGGAGTAACTTGAGAGCCATGAAACAAACCGGAGGTAAAACTTTTCCCCTTGACCGTTACTTCGAAATTTGTCAGACGTTAAAAAGCAAACTGCTAGTAACTATAACTTATACATTATTGATACAAAAATGAAAGCTCTTTCGTTGTCCCTATTTAATTCTTACCTCAATGTTGCAACGCTCATTTATCATCCGATTAATTAATTGTAAACTCGACTAGAAAAAAAAAAAAAAAAAAAGAAAAAAGAAAAAGAAAAAAAAAATAGAAGTAAATTCATACCATTCGAGCAACGATTTTAACGCTAACGGAGACATTAAATCAAATATTATAAATCTAATTTGTAAAACGTTCAATTAATTCGTGTACTTTGGCTTAACGCGAATATTGTCCGAGATAAAAGTAAAATGCTTCGTAGACGTCTTTTGTGATCTCGTTCAATCGAGCTACGTGTCTTGCGACCGAACAGTGGAATTAGGAGGGCTTCCTCGGTAGACGTTTATGTCTCGAAATTTCATTTCGAATGGAATCGACTTTCTTTCCAATGCGAATGGACCGTCGACGTCCACATATCCGACACGCTATGCCTTCTCCTTCTCTTTTTCCCCCCCTTTTTCCGTGCAACCCGACCGTGTCTCTCTGTGTTAGTCTCTATGTCTACGTATGTCCGTGAAACGCAACGACTTACAATATTTCAATCCTTAAAAACTTTCTTAAGTGCACCGCCGAAGCAAATCTACGCGCAAGTCGACCGAAGAAAAGAGAACTGCAATGAAAAAGCTCCGGTAAAAAGGGTTTTTGCTTTCCGATTTCTTTCGTCTTTCTTCAATGTCGCCGTGTGAAAGAGCATTATATATCTTTCTTGCATAAGCTCGAACGCGAATATAACGTGACGTATATTAATGCATCCTAAAATTCGAATTTTTTCTCATTCAATAAAATTCAAAGACCACGTGTAAATGCATCGTAATAATTTCAAGAAGAGGGGGGGGTGGGGGCGGGGGGACAGGGGGAGGCTGCCGCCGTATCAAATTCTCATTTCTTTCTCGTCTTTCTTTCTTGACAAATTAATTACATTTCATCAAAAAGTTCTTTTGTGTCATTGAGGTACGTAGGCGGTTTTAAAATATTGAAAAAAAGAATGTCCTTTATTTTTTTTTTTTATTTTTTTCTTTTTTTTATTCGCTTTTAAATACGATCACGATAATTGTCCTCCTGAAAGAAAAGTAAAAAAGAAATTCGGACAATAGATATAATGAAATATGATAATGCATAAAGGATGATGGAGGAGTGAACAATATGACCGACGAAAGAAAGAAAAAAAAAAAAAAAGGGATAAAAAGAATGACGAAGCGATTCCGAGAAAATGGTTACTTTAAATGAGGCCATAGGGTGTCGCTTTTTAAGGATCAGAGGACAAGGATGAACTAAGGGGTAAGAAAGTAAGAAAGAGGATGACTAAAAAGACGTCGATTTTCTACCCCCGCAACTTCCCGGAACGATTCTGGGTTTTCTTCGATGGTATAAATCGATTCCCACATTTCCATACCGTGGTTCCCTTTAAGCGTATCCTTTCAGACTTGGCAAGGATATGCTTTTATCAGACGGATTCCTTGAGAGCCCTGTACGTCTGAGAGAACGTAGGCTACGCGTCCTTGCTGCTCTTATTTCTAAGAAAGAATAAGAAGAAAAACGTATTCTGTCTGTCATCTTCCATCTTTCTCCTTCTCTCTCTCTCTCACTCTCTCTCTCTCTCTCTCTCTCTCTCTCTCTCTCACCCCCTTCTTTTCTTTTTCGAAGATATTTATGAAATATGTTGCGATCTCTCAATCGATAAACTTTTTTAACAGATTTGAATTTAATACTCGTGTTACTTATAGACTTTAAAAATTCATATAAATGTAAATATATGTATATATATATATATATATATATATATATATATATTTATTTATTTTTTCGATTTATTTCAATGTAGAAAATCTCTTTAAGATTTTGTTAAGTATTCGTTCTATACTTATTAACTTTAAAAATTCACGGTAATGTAAGTATAATTTTTTCAAACGTTCTTAATAGATATTGTGAAGTATTCGTTTGACGCTTATTAACTTTAAAAATTCACAGTAATATAAGTATAATTTTTTCAAACGTCCTTAATAGATCTTGTTAAGTATTCCTGTTACTTACCGACTTTCAAAAATTCATAGCAATGTAATTACGTAATTTTTTGTTCTCTCTCTCTCTCTCTCTCCTCATCCCCCTTTCCTCCCCTATATTTTTTTATCGGAGGAAAGAATTTCGAGGGAGTAATATGATCTCCCTGAAGGTGAATAAAGAGGTAAAGAATCAATAAGATGTAAATGGACGCTACGGTGAACAGGCAACGACGAATACAGACGTTAGAAAGTAAGATGGGGGTTGCATCCGATGGTTGTTCGCGTTTAAAATGAAAGAAAAAGAAAAAAGGAAAGAAGAGAAACAAATACGAGATAGTAAAGTATTTATGGGACGAAACAAATTTGAACAAATCCAATATAATCTTGGCTTTTATCTACTGACACTTTACTATCTTTTTCTTTCTCGGTATATATATATATATATATATACACGTATATATTGAAAAATGAATCTTAAACGTGTTTAAATTTTCTATTTCCTTTCGTTCTTCCCTCGCCAGAGCTAATTCGAAATTGCGCGTCATCGCGTGGAAACTGAAGAGGAAGTCGAAAATACGTGACATCTATGAACTTTGACGAAACGGAAGTATTTATACCGCTATTTCAATGTAGTTCGCCAGTCGTATTTGAGAATTTCTCTGATTAATTACGAATAAAGTGGTTCACGAAAAAAGGGTTAAAAAGAACAAGAGAGAAAGAGAGAAAAAGAGAGAGGGCAAAAAGTAAAAAAAAAGGTATTTTCTCAAGGGATAGTTATGACCGTTAATAAAATTATATTCTTTCTACTCCAGTAGAGATAAACGAGCATTTGGAGTTTCTTGTTACAGTATGAAAAGAACATACGTATATCGGTATTTTATATATTCGTATACAGATGTTATATCTGTACGTAGTAACATGTATACATATTTATATACGTACCTGCGTACACTCCTAATTATAGAAATTGGTATTATCTCGTTTAAAAAAAGCAACGGAAAAATAAAAGGCGCTTTTAATTAACAAGACGAAAGAAGGAATTTTCCATTCGATCTCGTAACTGATAACAAATTACGAAGTCAATGAAGTTTAGTTAATTCTTACTAATGAAGCTACCCGATACGAACACTTTGAAACATTTCTATACGTTCTTAAATTCCAACAAGAGAATTTTCCCCTCGATGGTTTTATATTTATCTAACACGGTAAAAGGGATTTCAGCTTTTCTTTTTTATTTTCTTCCTCTTTTTTTTTTTTTTTTTTGATCTCTTTCAAAAGAAATGCTAGGCCAATTAATCATCGTAGCTAGGAATTGTGACCTAACAAAATATTTAATAAGAAAGCCTCGCGTTGGTTTATCGATAATAAAATGTTATAGCAACACCTGAATCAATATCCATATTTACTACTACTACGTTTAAACTCATTAGACGTCGTCAATCAAAATTATGTTTCATTAATGGAAATGAAATGCTTTTTATTAGCATTAGCGAATGTAAGAATAAATTATTCATTCGTCATGAAATACTTGACGATAGAATATTAATAATAATAAACCGTATTACTATCCGTTTCATTTTCATCCTCATTATAGTCTTTATTACTACGTCATAAAGAATAAAACGAAATTTTCTCTAGTCTCGCTGAATATTTAAATGCGAACGACTAAAATTCAAGGAGAAACAGAGACAGAGAGAGAGAGAGAGAGAGAGAGAGAGAGAGAGAGAAAGTAAGAGACAGAAAGTGGATAAAATAGTAGCTTAAGAAGAAGTATAATTTAAGCAAATATTAGTTTTCATTTCGTTAAAAGCGTTATGTCTTACGGTAGTTGAGCCTTGGTCTTACGATTGAAAGCGCTCATTCAAATGCTAGCCGGCACTCGTACACGTCGTTTCCTCCAATCGTAGCAAATGCCATGGCAAAGTGCACGTATACAGATTTTGACTTACAACCAGTGTTCATACTCGAAGGGAAAAGTTTTCTTATTATCTCTCTCTCTCTCTCTCTCTCTCTCTTACTTTTTAACGACAAAATCGAATGAAAATGAAAAAAGGATTCTTTTGTCACGTATTATATTGGTAACCTGAACGCGCGACAGGTACTAGAGGTAGAATATTTCTTATCAATTTAAAAGTTGAAATTTCTTCAATTGAAAGTCACAAATAAAAGAAAGAAAGAAAGAAAGAAAGAAAGAAAGAAAGAAAGAAAGAAAGAAAAAAAGATTAAAAAGAAAATTGTACATTTTCTATTCATGTTCCTACACTTCATTTACGTTCCGAATTAATTGGGTATACTCTACGTTTATGTATACGCAATAGCATCGTGATAATCCACAGAGAGCATTTAAGCATGCCTTTGATTATCCCCGTATAACGATTAACTCAAGTTTCGATTATGCAGTTAAGTTCACGTTCGAGGTGCATCCTTTCATTAAGCTTACATACCATGATATCGAATCGATCGAGGATATCACGCTTTTCTCGTCTTCTAATTGAAAGAAAAAAAAAAAAAAAAAAGAAAAGAAAAAATAAAAAAAAAATAAAAAAAACAGGAAAAACAACGACGACGACAAAAAAAAAAACAAGATAGAAAGAACACTTTTAATTTGTAGAAAAGACCGAATACGACCGAATGGTGAAAATTTCAATTCGTTTTATCTCGTGGAAAAATCGAAGGAATAGTATTTCACGGCTACGAGAAAATAGGGTCATTAAATGGAAAATGATTTTGCTATGCAGCAGAAGGATTACAATATAATATCCTTCGTAAACGGACAGCGATAATCAATACTTTACGCAGCCATAAGTTATACCAACTTGGGCAGACAGTAAGAGGATCTTCTATACATTTGCATAAGCTAGTCGAGCTGATCGATATTCCAAAGTGAGGAAAGCCAAAGGATGATAAGGGACTGTGATACGATCCACAGTATTGAAGAAACTTTACGATCTTAACAATTCTACGTAATACAAAACTATGTGTGTGTGTGTGGGCGCGCGTGCGTGAGAGAGAGAGAGAGAGAGAGAGAGAGAGAGAGAGAGTAGACTATAAAATAGAATATGTAATACTAAGTAGTTTTTATACATGCAATATTAAGTAATTGTTACAAACATTAACTTACAATTTTCAATATTAAGTTACGTATGTCAAATAAAAAAAAAAAAAGAAATATTTTCATAATTCTCTATTAATTTAATTCATTCGTATGAAGTCATTTTCGGAATAAAACTACTCCTCGCATTCTTAAATTGTCAACTATTTAAGCCAATGAATTCAATCGAAACGACTCCTTAAGAAAATTGAACGAAATGACGAAAACGTCCTATTCAAAGGGCATCGCCATGAATTTCTAACGTTTGATCTTAAGGTTATTCAGACAATTTAAAAAGTTCGTCTCCCTCTTTCCGTCTGATAACATAAACGTCATGGACGCCTCAATACAAATCGTTAAGATCCCCTACTTAAGGAAAAAATTCGAACACGCAAATAATTCGTGTAACACGACGGCTTGTCCAAAGATTTTCAACGGATGCTCGCAGTTCATTCTAATCTAATCACTTCCCTATGCCCCTTCCCCGACAGCTTTGAACGTTGTTCGCATAGTTGACGTTATTGCCTCGAGGGAATTGCCAAGAGGCGAAATAGAATCTCATCCCTCTAAATTGCTCCTGAGATCAACTCATTCTCCTTCGACGTAACGCTTTTATTTCCATTCGAACTCGCTTATCTTTCGTTATCCCGATAGAAAGGTATACGCGATGAGTGCAACGCGAGAAGAAACACAAGAATAAAAAAAAAAAAAAAAAAAAACAAAACGGAACGAAAAAAAAGAAGAAGAGAGAAAGAAAGAAAATTCCGATTTTAAATCCTCCTCCTCGTTCTTCTCTCTCTCTCTCTCTCTCGACGTACGAACACGGAATAAAAGTTTAATGCTCTTAAGAAGGTAACTAAACACGTAGTAAGTTGACGGGACGGTGAATGCACTTTGAGTTTACGTTACCTCGCCGTTCTGTTTATTAACTTCATTAGCTCGTAAAAAAAAAAAGACACGTGAGACGTCGCAGAGGGACGTCGGAGCGACGTTTGCACCACGTGGCTCGGATACGACTCCTCATTTTTCAATGGGGCCTGGCTCTTCGAGAGCTTCGACGTTGACGTTAAATTTAACTGGAGAACGTGAAAGATGAAATACCGTCAGTATACCGTACAAATATGGATAACGAAATAATTGAGAATTAATTAACACGTTAGCCGGCCGTACAAATACAAGATTAAATGCGAACCAATGGATGGCATTGATGTATTCATTTGAAAATTATTACAGGTCTGAAAACTGAGTGAGCGCCGATCGATTCAATTTGAAAATGACAGGATACGCCGACGATGCGATGTGTAAAAGGATCGATATATATATATATATATATATATATATATATATATATATATGTATATATATATATATATATATATATATATATATATGTATATATATATATATATATATATATATATATATATATATGTATATATATAAAAAAAAAAGAAATGAAGAAAATTGGTTCTAATCGTTCGATACACGAGACGAACGCGTTTAGAAAGATTTTCTAAGGGAGTAAAAGTGTGATCGAAATTCTGTATGCATAGCTAAAAGCACGAATATCTATATCAGCCGTGAAAGTGTATGGATACGCGGGGTAAATGTATATGCATATATGGTATACATTGTATCTCGCATGAAAAAAAAAAAGAAAAAGAAGAAAGAAAAAAGAGAGAGAGAGAGAGAGAGAGAGAGAGAGGCAGAAACAGCGAAGACGATCTTCGCGAGAAAAACGTGATCCACGGTGTGATGGAAAATATGGTAATAAGGTCGTTCGTGGACAATAGCGTACTTCTTTCTGACACGTGCTCCAATTCCTTCCGCATCGCACGCTCGCGCAATCATCCCACTGTTTTTTAATATCCATCCACTCGTTCCTATCGACCGCGAGCGAACGACGAACGAAACGTTTCAAACGTTGACACCTACGACGAATGCCCGTAAAAACGAGCAATAAAACGTTTTCGAGCGGTAACGAGCTCGAGTTGTTCGTTGTCGAGTCAATTCGCGGCGTCGCGAAAAGAAATTCAATTAAACAATTCGATCGTAAACGAGAACGAAATGGCTGTCCGATTTATTATTTGCATTATTGCGATGGATTTCCGGTGGCCGATGGAATATTAATGGCATCCTCCAACGTCACCAGCATTTCCACATTATCGAATACATTTATATATAGAATAATCAATTTCTAGACGATCGAGGTGTATAACTTTTATCGATAGTTCAAATTCGCCTAATAACGTTCGCCGTAATGAATCGTTAATAATTACTAACAGTATCTCTCGCAAAGACGTCAATTAAACTCAGATCAGTCATAAACGTGTTCGTGCAAGTGGAAAATGTCGTTACGGTTCCGAAATAGTTTCTTCTTCCCCGTATTGCAACTCGTAAATACATTTGTTCGAACAATGATACTCTTCGTGTTAGAGAGAACATACTATTATATCTATGTGTGTGCGTGCGTGCGTTTGTGTATATTTCTCTATATCTCTTTATCTCTCTCTCTCTCTCTCTCTCTCTTACTACACTTTAAATTGCATTTCGTGCAAAATCCATCGAGCTCGACGGTTTCGCGCCCGTCCAACCAGTGTTTCCGTCCGTTTGTCGGACGATTAATCGTCGGACGAACGGATCGTTCTTCCGTTTGAAAAAACCCGCTTATATCCTCTTCTCTCTTTCTCCCACTATCTCTCTCTCTCTCTCTCTCTCTCTCTCTCTCTCTCTCTCATTTTAGTTAGAACGGAACGTATAAGCACACGAAAGCGAGCAGTCTCCCCGTAACATCTGTCGCGAACGGTAACGATAATCGCCGTATCAACTACGAGCGTACTGTGTGCCGAGCTATTATCATAATGGCCACGGTAGAGCTTTATTAACCGTTCTCTCTCGTTAATCGCATACGGTGCTGCACGACTATCAAGGTGTAAGAGAGGTAGAGAGAGAGAGAGAGAGAGAGAGAGAGAGAAAGAGAGAGTTCGGTTTTATTGAAAATTAGCAATTCGTCAAGTATATTTAAATGTAACAAATTCATGCGATATGTTATATATCCTTGAGTTATATATAATTAACACGATTAAGTTCTATTGTCTGTTTAATCGCATTGCTGAAAAAAAAAAAAGGAGATCATGCAATTACCACACGATCATTAATTTTAAACACTCGGCGTAAGCTCGCAGCAACAATCGAATGAATCTTAAAAACAAATTACAAATAAAATTAAGAGGAATTTCAAAAAATAATGAAATGTTGTATATTACATTTGTAACATTGGATATTCAAACGAGAATAGTTCGATTTAACGAGTCAGAGGAGTCTCTTTCCTAGTTGAGTATTCGTAACAAGAACAGAATTTCAATTGCAATGTACGTCATGTTGAGTAAACTAGAATATTAAACAGACAGAGAAATAGAAAAACAAGAAACAAAAATAAAGAGAGAGAGAGAGAGAGAGAAAGAGAGAGAGAGAGAGAAACAATACAATATGTCCATAAAAAATTAAAGATTAAAGTAGGCTAAAAAATAATCTATGAGCGAACGAAAAGAATTGATTTTTCACACTAGTTTTCGTTTTAAAATGAAAGATCGTTGCGGTATCCTTTATAAATATTAGTCACTTATGCAAGTGCACTTTTCTGAGTACATGCATCGTTGTAGACACATTTCTAACTTATATGTACATCTACATAGTTCTCTCTTTCTATCTCTCTCTCTCTCTCTCTCTGTCTGTCTCACTTCTTCTTCCTAGTTCATATAAACGTATGACTTGCACGAGAGAGACAAGCCGAGCGTCCATTTTACGATCCGTCCATTTCCGAGTTCTACCTCTCTCTCTCTCTCTCTCTCTCTCTCTCAGTCTCTCACTCACTCTTTCCTTTTGACGAAACTACGTATTTTATGTGCACTTTGTTACGTTACACTCAATTAACGTACTTTAAATATACCTTATTGCCGTGACTAAACGTTTGATGAACTTTTAATGCGGTACAATAAACTGTAATTACGTGCAAACACGCAAAGACTAAATCACGTCGATGGAGCTCATGTAAATAACGAAGCAGTTTGCTTTGGTTTTGTAAATCGACATGAGTGATCTAACCAAGAAACGCTATGTAATATACGTGAGGTATAAGCAAGATTTATGAACGCTCCAGTTCATATCCACTTTTGCGTTAATATCGTTTTATCACTTACATACGTTGAAATTCGTACGAATAACATATAGCAGCGTCCATTGTTATCCGATAAATTCAATTGGCCGATGAAAAAGGAACTCACCTGTAACAAAGGAAAATACTTCGATATCGTCGTCAACGGAGAAAATCTATGAATTAATTATTTGACATTACGATGGCTATTCAACGATCCTAAACGAACGTTAAATAATAGAACGTCGTTAATAAAAGTTCCAAAATAAATACTTCGATCGAACGTTCAGTTAAAACGATTTACGTCCCGGGCTACGAACTTATTGTTCCCAGTTCAACTTCCACGTACTTTCCAAAGCGATTTGGATGTATTTGCAACTCGCGTGCACCGATTAAATGCCCGAAGGTATGTGCATCATACGAGTTTACGAATTTCGATGGTATTCAAACTGATACATTTTTTGAAATAAAACGGAGAATTGCTATATATATATATATATTTTTATTGCTATATATATATATTGCTATATATATATATATATTTTTATTGCTATATATATATATTGCTATATATATATATATATATATATATATATATATATACATCTCGATTTATTATATCGATAAAGAAATTATTTTCAATTAATATATTTGAATCGTACGAGAAATTACGAAAATGCGAATAAAGAAGAAAAAGTTACAAAAAGAAAAAAAAAAAAAAAATAAAAAAAAACAAGAAAGGAATTTTACTCCACTCGCGTGAACTAAATGAACGCATTCTATTTATTATTTCCAATTTTCTTCTTTTATTTTTTTATTTGATTCCCCTTAGGACTCTGCTTTCAAATTTTTCTATTGACTCGTAACAAGCCGTATGTTCGATAATCCAATTCAAAAGAGCTATTCTTAGTTACTAGCCAATTCCATTAAGGGAAAGCAATAATAGTTGGAAGGAAAATAAAAGTCTAACAAAATCGAAAGAGAGAGAGAGAGAGAGAGAGAGAGAGAGAGAGCAAGAGAATAAACAAGAGAGAAAGCGAGAGAGCAGTAACGTTCCTTGGATCAATCCGATTGAGATGTTCATGCCAAATGTCTCGAAGTTAGGAGAAAGAAACAGATCCGTTATCGAGAATCCGTGTATCGTTCTGGCGACGGCTATCCTTCTCTTATCCTTCGTTACATTGGCTAGTGAGAACATAAAAAAGAAAAAAAGAGGGGGGAAAAGAAGAACAAAAAATCGTGCTAAGAGTTGAGACTCGGTAGCAGCACTCTTACTGCTAATGTCTACCAACGCCAAAGAACTGACTCGTTGTGCTCTTGACAGAATTTATCTGAGATCGAGCCTACGATTCTCTCTCTCTCTCTCTCTCTCTCTCTCTCTTTCTCTCTTGAATCTTTCGTTCTTTTTCTTTCTCTCGTTCTTAGCTCGAGTCTTCACAGTTGGAACTCGGCCGAACCCCACAGTGTCCTTCAACGAAGAGATGAGTTTTTTGAACTCGAGAGGAGTATCTATACTACAATGAAACAAGAATAGTAAGAGAGGAAGAGAAGGGGAATGGTATTTCGGATATGTATGAGTGCAGGTCAAAAAAGCCATAAGACGTCTCATTTATCCGCTCGTGACATTCGGCCATACCATTAAAATGATCAATTCTTGTTTTATATACATACTTAGTAGAGTTTAATTCAACTTGTTATTTTCTAGCATCACTTTTATTATACTTACCACCTACCCTTTTAAGATCTCCACGTTTTTATTCCCCCCCCCCCACCCCGCTCCCGCCCCCCTAGTAATTCATTCATTCCCATCAATAAATTAATGCACGTACGTCTCGAATTTCAAATTCGATTAAAATACGAAGCCTTGAAACATTCTCTAATTCTTTCCCCCTCCCTCTCTCCGTCTCTCTATCTATCTACGCACGCATGTATGTTTGTATGTATGTATGTTTCTATCTATTCATCTATCCATCTATCTATCTCTCTATCTGTCTATCTCTTTTAACTTTATGAAAGGCGAGCCTTTGATTGATTTAATTGGGATGCTTTGTTAAAGTTTCTCTCGCATCACATCTCTCGCCTTCCTTTCTTCGAATTTTTATAATTACAAGCAACGTTATAGCGTTTTATATTACGTTAATAATCGTTTTTAAGAAAATATTTATATCCAACTGTAATACGATCCTTTATCCATAACGAAACTCATAATTAATATTGTATCGAGTTTAAATTAAAAAAATTAACAATTAATGCCCCAAAACATCTTTACGATATATTACAATGAAAATGTTGATAACTGCTTATATCAATTTTGTTATCTCTCTCTCTCTCTCTCTCTCTCTCTCTCTCTCTCTCTCTCTCTCTCTCTCTCTCTTCTGTTCCCTCTTCCTCCACCATAAAAAAAAAAGATTTTTCTAAGATGAAAAAACGAAGGCGAAAGTGTAGCTTGTTAATCTGTTAACCGTTAATGTTCGAGTATACTCGTCATCTTTCAATTTTCGTTGCCCAACATAGACAAACATTTTTACGCAAGTCTATTATCGAAAAGAAACGATAAAGAGAATCATCGATAACAACAATCTCATTCTTTCGAAATTTGAAATTTAAGGAAGCAGATCTATTGGAGTATAATTCAGGGGTTCAATGTTTTTGAGATAAAACAGATGACCAGATGATCGGATTGAAACGACGAAAGGGCGTCTTCTTCAATGGAAAAAAAAAGGATGTCATCTTGATGGTTGCCTCTGGAGAGTTACGCGTCATCTCGAAATGTGCAATACAAGACACTACGTAAGCAATAGAAAAAGGAGAGAGTCATCTGATAACGAAAAGAACGATAGAACACCAACGGGAAAAGTGCTGTCTTACTCTTATCGTCCTTCCTATGGGATGCTCGTTCCTATACAAAGAGTACAACGAACTCGAGCGGAATAGAAAGAGAGAGAGAGAGAGAGAGAGAGAGATAGAGAGAGAGAGAAATAGTGGCAGCTACCTACCAAGGATTTGGAAAGAGAATCTGTGTGGTATTCTGTGGAGAAAAATCCAGGGATTTGTGTTGGTACAATGAAGTGCTTTTAAACAACTACGAGGAACCGTGTCACGTGTTGAGAATTATACGAGTGTACGTGTTACGCACGGATTTGGATTATGTAAAATACGGAGGTAAATGATAGTAATGGGAATGATACTATTAGAATCTAATCGATAATTTTGCTTTCCATCTCTCTCTCTCTCTCTCTCTCTTTAAGTTTTCTTTATAAAAAAAAAAAAAATAAAATATTAATGTAAAACATGAGCGTACCGTTATAATCGATTTACACAAATGTAAACGTTTCTTGTCAATTCATTCGTAGATATCGAAATAAAACTTTTACATACCACGAGTAAGCGTATGTTAATTATTTTTATTATAAATATTATTCTTGTCCTCTGTTTATTTCTTCTTTTTTATCGTCCCACGTGTGTACGCTTGCGTCTCCTCGGAAAACCGTCGGGTACGGCGACGTTAAACGTTACTAATAAAAAAGAAAAATATGCCAAGCAACACGGAGCAGCGTCTCGAAACGTAAACGGAAAGAATAACAGACTCGAATCACTTTTAATCTAATTTACGAAACATGGAACGTACATCTCGAATAAATTTTATTTGTCCCTTATTACGCGACGCATCTAACGCAAAATAGCAAGAATTTACTTACCTTCTCACAACCTTTTTGCAATCTAATTCGATCATTTCAATTTATCAGGATTTAATTAACAATAACGAAATAACGAAATTGACAAATAAACGATGCGACAAAGTTGTTCGATTTGCCGAAAGCAAATCTATTATTAACCATGCCGGATTAAAATGAAATAGTAAACATAATGCAAACATTTTTATCACTCTTATCTCTCTCTCTCTCTCTCTCTCTCTCTCTCTCTCACTCTTCCTCTCTCATAGATATATCTTCATCAGGATCAAATTTATATCGAATTATCCTGTCTGCTTTTCCATCAATCCCATTTATCGTAATTTGATTTCAAAACGAAAGAGAAATCACTAGAGACAAATAAGATAAAACTCCTATAGACAGCTCAAGAAGAAATCTCGATCATCCAAGGATCGATATCGATCGAAATATCCCCAACTCAGCATCGATATTTCTTTATCATCGCCCTTGTCTCTCTTTTTTTGTCTTCCTCTTCTTTTTTCTCCATCTTCCGTCTTACTCGTTCGGTGCTTCCAATCCAATCGATTCGCAATTTGTTCGTCCTTTTCTTTCGTAAATATCTTCATTTTTCTTGAACCTTCTCTTCTAGTTTCTTGCCCCTTTTAATATCCCTTCTTTTATTCTCGCACGATGACACGAAAGACTTAAAATATTCTTACGTTTACGGGCTAACCATAATCCTCAAGATTTAATCCTAAAACTGGTTTAGATGGTCACATTCTATTCCACGATGCTCCGCCTACTTCCTCGAAGAGTTATTTTAAGCCAAGGACTTAAGAGTTCTGAAAGTAACTGCGTTTTTTTTCCTAGCAGTTCCCTCTTTCATGAGAGAAGGGACAGTTTATATGTTTCAAAAGATAACGAATGAATAAAAAACAAAATAGAAAAGGAAAAAAATTTTAAGAAGAGAGAGAGAGAGAGAGAGAGAGAGAATAGAAGAAGGAAGGTCAAAAGTCGTGCGGCATGAGAATTGAAATTGAAAAGGATGTCGTTATTTTTATTGGAAAAATAATATTCGAAACGAGCTTTGTGCCTCTAATATTTATCTCGTTGGCTAAACATCAACGTTCGCGATTTCAGTAAATCCAGTCTTTTCCTTTGAAAATTTGATCGGGCTACCGAGCAAGAAAAGAAATCTTATCTTTCATCTCGCTTTATTGTTCTTCTTCGCCGAAGTATTTTGCAGCTTTTATCAATTTTCCTGTCTGGTCAGTGATTTGCTTTTATTTTCTCTCTCTCTCTCCTCTCTCTCTCTCTCTCTCTCTCTCTCCTTCTCTCTCTCTCTCTCTCTCTTTCTCTCTCTAATTCACTTTGACACCCAACTCTTTTTACTTTTTACCCACAACGTTTCCACCCTCCAATATTTTCCGCACCTCTATCTCCGCTCTCTCTCTCTCTCTCTCTCTCTCTTTCTCTCACTAACTCTCTCGGATCTAACTTCGTAAGCGGAAAAACGCCGACTATGAAAATCTTTCGCATGGTCGGCGACAAAGGGATTCTCGTTTATTAACAATCGCGGTGGTTGCTCGACAACCGTCACTATCATTCTCGGCAAACTGCGTTGGTAGATTCTCGCTAGTAAAGAGAAACAAAGGAGATGGTTTAGAGCGTGTAATCGAGCGAGTAATTGGCGATACGCGGACTGTTTTTGGCAAACTGCAAATGAAAGCACATTTAACAACTTTCTATTTGACTTGATTAAAAATAATACGGAATAAAACGAATCCTTTGTAAAAAAAATTACGAAGGAAACCTGTTCGAAGCTAAGAAAAAAGAAAAAAAAAAAAAAAGAAAAAGAGAAATAAGAATTAAAGCTTAGCAAAGGAAGAACTTCGACGAAGGAGGATTAAACTGGAATGAATATCCCTTTTGACTTTTCGAAATTATTTCTTTTAAGGAAGGAGGAGACTTTGTACCTGTGTACCTGTATGTGTCTAAGTGGGTAGAGCGAATAAGAAGGTAAAGTGAAACGCGCAAAGGACTCGACCGAGGCAAAGTCCCTTTGACGTTTAAAACGAGGAACCCAAAGAAACGAATATGCATAGTAAAGAGACGCATCTTATCGCAAAAGAAAGGTAAAGAGAGAGAGAGAGAGAGAGAGAGAGAGAGAGAGAGAGAGAGAGTGAGATTGAAAAGTCAAAAATCGGAGTCAGAATAAAAGGTCTTTCCTATTATTGATAATTTACCGATCAAAAGATTCGTAACTTCAATTTTGTTTCTCGTGTAATAGTCGACTTTTCCGTAAATTAAAAGTTAGATTTTTCAAATTGTTTGAAAAGAGATGCACTTTCGAAATGAATCGACTCGACAATGTAGCCGCCGGCCAAAATGGAAAAAGCCTGAAACAAAATTGAACTGCTCGAAGCAGCAGTCTGTGTCAATTCAACGACTCTTCCCTGTCCTCGCGTTACAAAGAGATGTCTGAAGAGCAAACGGACGGTGTAAAAGAGACAGAAAAGAAAAGAGAGAGAGAGAGAGAGGGAGAGAGGGAGAGAGAGAGAGAGAGAGAGAGAAATAGTGAAATAGAAAAGATCGGAATTTAAATTTAATCGTTTGAACTAAATGACGTTACGAGGAAATGTAAAGCTGTGCACTCGAACATGGATGAAAGAAACGGAGCTTTCAAAATCTACGAAGCTTTCAAAAACTATGGAGCTAATAAAAATATTTTTCTTTCTTACGAACACGAGAAAGGAAATTAAAGCCGTTCTCGTTCTCATCGTCGAAATGAAATCGTTGAAAATCTGAATATTTGGTATATATGAAAGAGAAAGAGAAAGAGACAGGGAGAGAGAGAGAGAGAGAGAGAGAGAGAGAGAGAGAGAGAGAGAGAGAAATAATACGATTCTACAGTATTGTAGATACCTTCTTTCATTATTACATATTAAATTGGAATGATCCTTTTATACGAATTAATTAAATACAAAATAAAATCACTGGCTGTATTTTTTCTCATTTCAGATGGAAAGTAATATTGTTGCTTTCAATAAATGTAACATCTGTTACCGTAACCTCATTATATAAAATTACAAATATCGTGCAAGATATCTATACAGTGAGCTTTATCATTTATCCTATGAATACTATTCCGAACTCTTTTTAATAACAATAGTAAAGCAAGTTGGGAAACGTAATATGGTTAATTGAAATGCAAATATCAAACGGCGATCAATCCAGTTCCTGAAATACGACTAATACCAAACGATCGAGTACTGCGAGCTCGAATCACGTCATTGCGATCTCGCCATTAATTGAAAATATTAATTATCGTAATTGAAACATCGATCTGGTGCAATAATATCGTCGATATTCGTACGAATATCTTGGGTGTAATCTCATCAATGTGAGAACGAAGGTCTACGGAGGAGACGACATATTATTCATTAACGTAATGGCACGTATTTTTCTTTTCTTTCTTTTTTTTTTTTTTTTTTTTTTTTTTTTAAACAATATTAAATGCGAAAATTCCTAATCGATTCGGAAAAGTTTTCCATTGTATGAAGTATGTAAATATAATGGATATAATAATCTGAATGGCGTATAATATGTAATAATAGAATGGTGATTTAATTCGTACAAATATCAAATGCGATGATATCGATATTATCGAAGAGGCGGAGACGACGTGGAGTAGGTAATAAGTAATTAGTATAAAAGGAAAATACAAAGAGAGGCTTCCGTTTCCGTGCAAATCGATATCTATACGGTTCTAATGCTATTGAATTAGAAGTACCACCTGCGGAGCATTTCTCTCGAGGAATCGATCGATTAGCTTAATGGACTACTGAGAACAAGAGAGAGAGAGAGAGAGAGAGAGAAGACAGACAGAAAGAGATAGTCTATTACATTCGACTAGCTTCAGATGCATATCTGTGATCACTAGCTACAGAATTCAAAGACTTCGTTGCATTTAAAGGGGCCAAGTGAAATATAAAAGGCCCGTATGATGTATTGAAATCGATACAACATCCAGAGCTCCAACCGACTTCGGATCAAATTTTCATCTCAACGAATGAGATTAAAAATGGAAGAATGTAAAATAAGTTGTTGATAGGAGAAACGAGTGGATACGACGAGGAATCAGAGATAAGAATAACTCGTTCTAAAATGGATAATGAAGTGGCCCAGAGGCCGTTTGAAGATCCAGCACCGTTAGACGGTGCTGAAAGGAAAGAAAGGAATAAAAAAAAAAAAAAAAAAGAAAAGAAAAAAGAAAAAATACAAACAAAAAGAGAGGGGGGAGGGGAGAAAAAAAACAAAGAAGAAGAAGAAGAAGAAGGAGAAGAAGAAGATGAAGGACGAGTTTCTCGTTTCATGAATATTGAAATATTGAAATGTCGGCGAAGCGTCGGTCAAAATCACATTGCGATAGGGATGCAAATCATAAAATTGAAGAAGCCGCGACGTGCCCTCGCGGTTGACGAGAGTTGCTCGTTAATGCAAAATCGAAAGACGAGTAAGTAGGTACGCAGGTATTTTTTCGATCGTTTACAATCGAGACGCGGCGTGGCTAAGAAAATCAATTCTTTTTTTCTCACGCTCCTTCCATCTTCTCCTTCTTTTTACTTAATGCATTTATGTGGACGAATTATATCCGTTTTATTTCTTTCATTTTTTTTTTCTTTTTTACTCTCTTTGTTTACATAGCATTTTATTGACTGTAGGGTACCATTAAAGGAATGACAGACAACCCAATGGGGATATGGTTTGTTCCAGTTTAAAAATGGATTCGAGGAGAGAGAAGTTCGCAAGGAAGTTTCGAAAACGATCACGCGACATTGGTTAGTTACTAATGAACCTGTCTCTCTCTCTCTCTCTCTCTCTCTCTCTCTCTTTCTCCACTCTCTAATCGTTCATGGTCGGTTGAACGAAGTGTGCACGACGAAACCATTTGATCTTGTTCGGTGCAACTTCGATAGTTGCATGCTATTAGAGTAAAGAGAGAGAGATAGATAGAGAGAGAGAGAGAGAGAGAGAGAGATTAGTTTCCGGCATTTAAATGTTCGTATCGTATCGGAGGCAAATAAAAAAAAAAAGAAAAAAAAATCAGCGATAAACATCAACGACGTTGGAACAATTAGAGAGGAAGGTTTCGTACTAATGACAAGCCACGCCAGGCTTATACATATATTTAATTCGAACTCGTTCAAGCAAATGAATGATAAACCACTAAATAGTAGCCAACTAGAACTTCCTACGGTATTACGGTTTTCGTTGAAATCGGGCATCGCTCGTTAACAACGCGCTCGTCGGCAGCTTCCGAGAGTATTTGACCTCCTAATACTCTTGAACTAGAATCCTCCATTAGCCGGACCTTCTCCATCGAATTGAATTGGAAAAAGTCTTGTTACAAGACTTATAGGTAACCAAATACGCGCGAATTCGTAATTATTTCAAAATAATAAGGGGAATGAATTATCCGTGGTTGGTGGATAAGTCTTTTTATCTTTTTATTTTTTTTTTTTTAATATTTTTTTATAGGATTTATCGTTTCATAAAAAAGCTTCTTATATCTACCTTATTATCATCATCATTATTATCATTTATTATTATTATTATTATTATTATTATTATTATTATTATTATTATTATTATTATTATTATCATCATTATTATTATTATTATTAGAAATAGCCGTGAGAATTTTTCAAGTATTCACCGGCATTTTAAGTTTAATAACGGCATTGATATTTGTCATAGCAAGACACGGAATCATCGCGAGATAATTGCATCTTGCGTAAGCCTCTCAGTGCAGCAGCGACAGCGAAATGCACTCGGAGAGATACATCGGTCATTAAACCTTGATTACCAATGTAAGATGTAAACGTCCGAGAATGAAGGAGGTATCAACTTCAGATTAATCACTATACGTAGATTCTGAAAAAAGGAATAACGGTGTTCGTTCTGTCGATGAATTGTCCGATCTTTTTCTCTTTTTCTTCTTTTTCTATCTCTTTTATATATATATATATAAGAGAAATTGACCGTCTAATGAAAATCAAACGATAGAACGAATTTTTGTAAGAGAATTCAGTCGGTCGTTTTCGAATGAGAAAATCGCGTCTATGAATTGATCCTACTCTAAAAGCAATGATTCAGGAGATGCTGAAAGAGTAGCCAGGCGAATAAGCGGGTATAAACGAAAAAAAAGGTGTTGTTTGCTCGACACAAATCAGGACGTAACAATGCCGATCGATTTGCACGTAAGCGCAGCTTCTATTGACAGACGCCCACCTCTCGTCACCGCAATTTATCTGTCACCATGAAAACACGTCCTCGCTAAACTGTCTTTTCTTCTTTTTCTTTCCCTCATCCTCCCCCGCCCCATCCCGTCCCTTTCGAAAGAACGTCCCATTTTCTTTTCCTATATCGAAAATACGATGTAAATGCGAACTTTTTCTCAACCATTTTTTCACCCTCATACGTTATACGCGTATATGTAAGTCGATCGAAATGCTAATTGAATACTTTAAAGTTGACCGTGACGTTTTTAATTCACAGTAATTATCGTTAAAAACGAATGATCCTTTTTTTCCCCCCTTTTACCGTTTCACCTACTCAACGTTTCTCTATTCGCCAATACTCTTTAATATTTCTGCGTACTAATAATTGATAAATAAGAATAAAATATTTTCCCTTTATTCAGTTATGTATTTTCAAGAAGGAAAACGAAGAAAACAAACGTTTGAAAGAGGGGAAAAAGCAGAAAATATTGTAACACCGGAAAAACGTCTTTCTTCGACGTTTTCTTCTTGACAAGAATGGTAAGGGATATAGCGAAAAGAAACGCAAAAGAAGGACGGTCGACGTGCCGTTTATCGTTCCTCGCTTTTCATCGACCTTTTCTCTCTTTCTCTCTTTCTCTTTTATAAAGACACACACAAATACACACACAAACACACGCGCGCACGCACACGCGCGCACATATTCACACACATACAAACTCGTTATCTGCTCGACCGAGAACCTTCCGTCCTTATCGTGATCCACTGTAAGCAGAAATGTAGTTTTACGGAGGGATATGCTGACCATGGTTACAAAGAAAAGAACGCACTTAATCTCTCAAAAAGAGATTCTTTGCTGGTGGACAGTACTTTAGTGCCTACTCCGGGCTACGCAAACAAAAAAATAAAATAAAATAAATAAAAAAATCTATCCTTCTATGCGCCGTAAAAGAAAAAAAAAAAAAAAAAAAAAAAAGAAAACGGAAAGAGAAGAGCGGTGAAAATACTATATTTATCAATGTCTACGTTTGTACATTTTGTTTGCACAATCGTATTGAATAATGAAAAGGTATAACTACGATCACAAGTGAGCTCTCTCGTGTCCGAGATATTATTGCAACGCAAACTATAATAAATTAATTCGAAACAATTTGTACGACTTTTTTCTCCCTCTCTCTCTCTCTTTCTCTCTCTTTCATTTCGTACGTCCATGAATCATCCATGAGTTCGAGAATGCATCGATCGAGTCGCATTTACTGTGGTGCTTTTAAATGCATTTCGCCACCCGCACAAAGCCGTCGTGAATTCTATGTTCGATAAATCTTCGAGCCGCAAATGGAAAAGTTGGATGCAGTTGAGGGACGGGAAGTCGCTCGATCGTGCGATTATTGAACGAAGTTAAACATACGTGTGTGTTGGTACGCGTGGAACGCGGTTTCTACACATATATTATAACGAGAATTCGGTATTTCTTGTATAAATCATACAAGGTGTCCCGTTTGACTCGATCGTCATCATTTTTCTTTGTCAAAAATATCTCGGAACAAAAAGGGAAAGAGGAAAATACGAAGAGATTCGTATAATTAATTCTTTTGCAAAGTAAATAATTCGTTACTTTTCTTTGTTATTCGTAAAAATGTAAAACATTTCGAACGATGGTAATCAAATGAAACATCCTATACATCTCGTAGATTCATA